>CAUYON010041198.1:0-29532 GCA_963573935.1 Arctocebus calabarensis
ATGTCTTCATACAATAACTAAGAAAATGCCATGAAGGCTATGTTAAACAGTTTGATGAAAACATTTCAGATTGTATATGAAACCAGCACATTGTACCCCTTGATTGCACTAATGTACACAGCTATGATTTAATTAAAAAAAACCCTCTATGATTCAATTTAAATACATTTCTAGGACTTGAAAAGTAATGTATGGTGACAGACATGTTGTGTTGGCCTGGGGACTGTGTGGTGGGAAAGGCAGGTAGCCCAGTCATTACAGAACTGACGTTGGGATCTCCTGGGAAGTAAAAACAATATTTAGAGACATCTGGTTATTTTACGGGATATAGCTTGTATAGGACAAATTATAAGGCAAATACTGATTTTTTTTTTTTTTTTTGGTAGAGATAGTATCTGACTTTATTGTTCTTGGTAGAGTGTCATGTTGTCACACAGCTAACAGAAACCTCAAGTTCCTGAGCTTAGGCAATTCTCTTGCCTCAGCCTCTCAAGTAGCTGGAACTAAAGGCACCTAACACAACACCCAGTGATTTTTTTGTTGCAGTTCGGCCAGGGGTGGGTTTAAAACCGCCACCCTCGGTATATGAGGCTGGCACCCTACTCACTGAGTGACAGGCACTGCCACAAATGCTGAATTCTTGTACTTGAGAATTTTTTTGAAACTAAATGTATTTTGGGCGGCACCTGTGGTTCAGTTGGTAGGGCACTGGCCCCATATACAGATGATGGCAAATTCGTACCCGGCCCTGGCAAAACTGCAAACAAAAAGTAGCCAGGTGTTGTGGTGGACACCTGTAGTCCCAGCTAATTTGGAGGCTGAGGCAAGAGGATCACCTAAGCCCAAGAGTTGGAGGTTGCTATGAGCCGTGACTCCATGGCACTCTACCAAGGATGACAAAGTGAGACTCTGTCTCAAAAAAAAAAAAAAAGAAATGTATTTTAATAGAAAACAAAATACAAAATAATTCTCTTCATAAAACAGAAATATTTAATCCTTTTCCCACAAATTAGAACATGCTTTGTCCTAAACCATACTTTGATATGTGTGAGTACATACTCATGATTCACTTTACAAAGTGTTCATTAGACTATGATTTCAGTTCAGAAGGCGAATGGATCATCACAGGCAAGAAAGACACAAAGAAAGCTACACCTCTGAAGGGTCACTTGGAAATTCCACATTTCTCTACTTCTATCTTGTGACTTAGTACTCCAAGTTATTCTTTACCATAATCTTTCTTTTGAGCAGAGAGAATTCATAATGAAACTGTAGCCATGGAAAGAATTTTTCCCCATCATCACTGTAAAAACCCAAGAGCCAAAATGTTCTCAATCAAACCCACCCACCCACTTCCAGGAACATGTCAACTGAGGCAACCAATCTACTACCCCAAATTTCCTTTTCTCCAATACACCGTGCTACCAAATTCTCTGAATTCCCTGAACCTCAAAATTCCAAGTATCAAAGCCGGTGCCAGAAGTCAAACCTGAACGAGAAAAGCAGAGAAGGTCCCCTCTGCCAGTGCTAGGATTCCTCTTCTCAATCTTAATATTAAATTTCTTTTTTTTGAGACAGAGCTTCAAGCTATCACCCTGGGTAGAGTCCCATGGCATCAGAGCTCACAGCAACCTCCAACTCCTGGGCTCAAGTGATTCTCCTGCCTCCACCTCCCAAGTAGCTGGGACTATGGGTGCCCACCACAATGCCTGGCTATTTTTTTTGTTGCAGCCATCATGGCTGTTTGACGGACCCAGGCTGGATTTGAACCCCCCAGATCAGGTTTTTGTGGCTGGCACCTTAGCCGCTTGAGCTACAGGTACCGAGCCAAGAATAATAATTATAATTATTAACACTAATGACAGAATCCTGGCTCTCTGTAATTATGGAAAAGGAAAGACATTTTGTCAGGATAATCCCCTCCCCTTTCCTAGTTCTCACCACAACATCCCTCCACCAATAAGGACTTCCCAAGCACCTAGGGCTGAACCGTAGGTGACACCTCTGCCACTCACTTCTAGAATGCTCTGCAACTACCCTCTAAACAGACCAGCCCCGGGCAGTGGATGGGACAGAAAAGACAGAGACAGGAAGGTGCTCACTAGTGCAGGGCATGCCACAGAGCCTCTGGAGCACCCTAATTCTGGATCTCATGTCCACTCACCACTGCCTTGCCTCAGCCTCCAATCCCAACCCAGGCCTTTGATGCTGGGAGACTAAGCAAAGGAGAACCTGCCTGGAATGAGGGCCCAGGAGACAGGGGGGCATGGTACTCTTTCATAGTCAGTGATTCAGTCTCAACTTGTGGAAGGACTGCAACTGGAGGCCTTCCACCACCATGCCAGTCCCTTCCAACTCAGAAAAAAATTAATGTTCCTGATTTTCTTGTGTAATTCCAGTCACCAGAAGAAGGTTATACGCCATGAACTGCACTCTGGATGCTGCCCACCTGCCTGGTGTACACACCCACAAGTTCACTGGAGGAGCCGTCAGCAGGCACACTTCAGTAAGTGTTCCCAATGTCCCAGACATGCACCTAGTTGTCCATGGAGGCAGAGGCGATTAAGCTGCTGTCTCAACTGAAGGTGAGGCTGGTGATATCATCCATGTGGCCTCTCAGTTCTTTATAAAGGTCCCAGAGTTCAAGTCCCACCACTTCAACCACTGGTCCTCACCCGCAGACGCCAAATACTTTCTGTTGGGAGAGAAGTCAAGAGAAAGCACAGGGCCACGGTGGCCTCTGAAGAGTCTCACTAAGTTCCCCTGCTGGGTGCTCCACAGCTGCACAGTCTTGTCAGTGGAGCCTGTAGCTAAGTAGTTTGAATTTGGATAGAATATGACACAGTCCACATCTGCCAGGTGTCCGGCGTATATCCTCAGTGGGTAAGTCCAATCAAATGACCAAAGCCTGATGGTGCAGTCCTGGGACCCACTGGCGAAGAACAGACTATATGAGCTGATGTCCAGGTCCCACATAGGGTAGGCATGTCCTTGGTACAACACAGTGTTGGTGAAACTCCCCAGGTCCCAGTTCAAATGGACATGTCCTCAGAAAAAGACAGCAACCCTGAGCTGTTTTCCAGGAACCTCATGCTATACACCAGTCCACAGTGTCCCTGCAGTATCTTCATCTCTGTGCTGGCATTGCCATCCTCATCATCCTCCTCTTCCAGAATGTCACAAGCCAAGTGGATGCGAGACCCGTTTACTTGATGGAGCTCCAATTTTAACTTCTTGGATCGTAAACTCCAAAATTTTATGTAAGAGTTGTAAAACCCAGCGTCAAACAGCTTGCTATCAGGGGAGATTTCTGCAGTGTTCAGTAGTTGCTCTGTGTTATAGAAGGCATAGAAGCAGATGGGGATGCAGAAGGGAGGTCCATCCTTGAGGTACTTAATGTTCTCCTGAAGGACCTCCAGGGCAGCCTCATTCTGTAGAATAGGGATGGGCACATCAGGGGCCTCTAAGCCATTGCTCTCTCCCAGAGAGGAACCACCACTGGCACAGAGTCAGTTGTCTATTGTCTTGGCAGGTTGCACATCAAAATGAATATGTGAGGTAAGGACTCAGCACAGGGTGGTCTTGTCACATTGGAGGTAGCAGATAAGGTAATCGTAGCTATCTTCCTGTAGATGGAAGACATACTTGTTATCTAGGAATACTTGTATTTTAGAGTTAGACAGGATGTCCTGGATGGTCTGAGCAGTCTATAGCTTCTCAATGGCATTCTTCTGGGTAGCATTCTGCAGAAACATTCCATGGAAGAGGCTGTACAACTTTCCACAGTGCTCTTGGAACTGTGCTGGGCCAGGTTGAGATGGAAGTAGACAAAGAGAGGATAGAAGAGACGCATCACTTCATGGCTGTTCTGGGAATCAGAATCAGTGAGAAAATTCCTCAGTCATCCAAATTGGACTTCATATTGATGGGGCTCTGCCTGGCAAAGGGCTGCAGACACTATGTTGGCACAACCGGATTCTGACTTAACTGTTTGCTTTGCCGCCATGTCTTTGGCAGTCTCTGAGGGCTGCAGCCTTTGCTTTCAGGGACAATCCAAGCCCAAGTATTGCCAGCGTTTGAGGCAGCAGGACACTGCTGTCTGAATCTGCTCGGTGCACACTCGTTTCATGATTGAACATCCTGGCGGTTCCAGTTGCCCAGTCTGCCGCCTCCACTGCTGCTTCTGACTGCTTCCGCTCCCATAGTCTCTGCTGTTGGGTGTTGCTCCCATGGCCCGGCTCAGATGGGCCTCCAAGGCCCGCTGCCCCCACATGGCTCTGGGTGGCAGCTCCATGACCCACTGACACTGGGCAGACGGCCTGGACCTGACATTGTAACAATGTGAACACTTAATAAACTTTTGGGGTCTCAGAAAAATGCATTGTAAAATGGATGAAAGCATGGAAACCACGAAAGTATGCATATTTCTAATCTCCAACTGCTGGGAAGAACTTCTAACGAAGTACATGTATCAACATTCATCTGAGATATGGGAATCACTGGTTATTATGATTTAAGTAGTCTGAAAATTGTCTCGGCGCCTGTTGCTCAATGAGTAGAGTGCCAACCACATTTACCAAGCTAGTGGGTTCAAGCCCGGCCTGGGCCTGCCAAACAACAATGACAACTGCAACCAAAAAATAGCCTGGCATTGTGACCCAGCTACTTGGGAAGCTGAAGCAAGAGAATTCCTTGAGCCGAAGACTTTGAGGTTTCTGTGAGCTGTTATGTCACTGCACTCTTCCCAAGGCAACATAGTGAGACTCTGTCTGAAAAAAAAAAAAAGTCAGAATATTAATTAATTAATTATTGCAAATCATGTTAAACATCAAGCTCCTTCCCTAAGTGAAAAATTCATTCTTTAATGACAAAATAAGACATCTCTCAGATGGCCCTCAAGAGCAACTACAAAGCCTGTAGTTACAGATGGGAAGGAATGCCATCTCCTAAGGCTCTTCTCCAATGATGACATCAAAGCAGCTTCTTTATTTTTACACTATTTTGTGAGCCTCATCAGAGCTATCAGACAACATGCCTTTTTCAGATCTATGAACTCACTAGAATCAGGTGCCATATTCCACCCAGGATCATAGTGATTAGGTCTCCTGAGGACTGTTTCCATTCAAATCTGGGGAAACTTCTGCAGCCATCATGATGCAGATCCTTAGTACTCGCCTCCTTCGGATACTTCATTGATAGAAGTTCAGTCACCTGCAAGAAGAGCAACCAAGAGAAAGACACAATGCCCATTTTATAGAGGGGGAGGCTGTGCTCAGACAGGATCTTTACCTCTCTCATCCTCTCTTGCCCACCTTCACAAGGAGAGTAGCAGCAGGATACCACACTGGGACCAGGAGGGTCCCACCTCTCCCTCAAGAGACAAGGGAGATCAAAGTCTCAAAGCAGGCACAAAGGGAATTGGACCTGGGATCCCTTCGTGTCCCCACACCCTAGAGAGATTCAGCCACCACAGTGGGGCACCCACCCCTCGGGTAAATACAAACACCTGACACTAGGTCCATGCTCCTCTCACCAGGCCACTGTAGGTTTTTTTTTTTTTTTTTTTATTGAGACAGAGTCTTACTATGTCACCCTGGGTAGAGTGTCGTGGCATCATAGCAACCTCAAACTCTTGGGCTTAGGAAATTATCTTGCCTCCACCTCCCAAGTTGCTGAGACTATAGGCATCCACCACAATTCTGAGCTATTTTTATGTTTTACTTGTCATTGTTGTTTGGCAGACCCAAGCCAGGTTCAAACCCACCAGCACTGGTGTATGTCGCCAGAACCCTAGCTGCTGAAGAATAGGCGCCCAGCCACACTGTAGGTTTCTATGAAAAGCCAGCACAGTCGCCATAATGGGGTCAGGTTTCTAGGGCAACCACGAAGCTCAGGCTTGTCCTTGACGCTGGAAATGCCTCCACACAAAGTACTGTCCCCTTGCCTTTCTCAGGAAAGAAAACACCTTCATTTTTTAGGCCACCACCAAAGAAAACTTAATAATCAAAGGAGGTAAACTGGGAGTCAAGCACTTGGTGGAATTGTGCCCAGAGAGGCTAGACATGTTTTGGTCCTGCACTCCCATCCCTGTGGAAGAAATTAACAAGGAGGGGACAGGAGAAGTGTATCACGAAAACCATCATACGGTTCAACTGACTAGGGGTTTTTTGCCCACTAAAAGATTATTTGGTCCTAGCTCTGCTTCCCTGAAATACTTCTGAGATATCTTAATGACATTTTTTTGGTGTTCCCAGATCATTTAGTCACAGAATTATGGTCTTAGTTTTCTGCCAGAGATGGCTAACTGCTAACCACAGTGTGTGCTTTACATGTGCCCCATCAGAGGACTAGCTCATCTCTGAGAGCCCTAGGACACCTCCTCTAGGGCTCTGTGTGCTGAGCTCCTAAGGTCACTTTTCAAGCAAACAAAGGTCCAGGCAACACAGACTTCTGTCTTCTACCATGCTGGGCAGACTAAGAAAGTGTTCACACTCATTTCACTAATGATCTACAAATACCAAAAAAATGTCATTTAAGATATGTCAGTTATTTCAAGAAAGCAGACCGTAAAACAATCATATAGTAGGCAGAAACCTAGTCAACTGAACCATGCAATGATTTGCCTTGACAAACGTCTTATCCCTCATTCCTTTAATTTTCTTCAACGTGGATGGACACACAGGAGGAAAACATTTCTAGCCTCTACACTCACTTCTTTGGAAGTAGTTGCTCAGCTCAAGCCTTGTCTTCAAAACTCTTCTTAGTAAACTGCCCTTGAGGGGGTGGTCTTACAATAGGCCCACAGCTCTTCCCCCTTTTCCATGTCTCTCATTGGCTCTCCAACTATTCCAATGGTCTTGTTTCACAATGCTTGGATCTAAAAGGAGCCCCCAAAATGCCTTCTTTCTTCAAGTCTCAGCTCTAAGCCAACTGAGAAATATGACAAAAGAAAAATGTACATGGATTTTATTCCTCATCAAACATGGTACTGGAAAATGTGACTTGGATGTGTTGGCACATGGGCTTCCTAACATTGAATTCAAGAATAGTCCACCGAGACTATGCACTGGGATAGTCACAAAGGCCAAGGACTGCACTGCATATCTTTCTGCTATTTGGTGAAGACTTGTCTAGGTGTGCCCAAGGAAAGTGATTTCCTAGCCGATAGCTATCCCTGTAACAGGAGATAGTGCTTCAGGATACTTTCTTTGGGAAACACTAGTCAAACTGAATAAAAACTACCTCTTGTTATGAATGAATACCTACTCAGCCAACCTCTGAGGTCCTCCTCATGGAGTGCTTTGTAGCTACATCCTCTCATCACCTTAATGTATATGACTGCAGTAAAAGTTCATCTTACAGGATCAAGTTCTAAATCCCAATAGTAGTGGGAAAGTTGTACACTGTAAAATTTTCCCCTGAAAATGCTTTCAAATCAGAATTGATCACATTTTCATAAATCTCTAGCCCCATAGAAGCTAACACTCTGATTATAATCAAAATTATAAGAAATTCCTACTAAGCTTTCAAAGATAAAACAATCTGTTTCTCATTCAATAGTAACAGACCACAGAAAAAGAGGACAAGTTCACCAAATCCATAATGTTTTGGATTTTCATTTCAGCTTAACCAATATCCCCAAACAATAGCCAGTTATCATCTCAGGATTCTCTACGTTAACTGGGCTCACCTGGGTGTTTTCTTCTCTGTGGTTTCTGCCTTCTATGGTTACATTCATCTGGAGACTCCACTTGTCTGGCACATGCAAGACAGCGCACTCACATGTATGACCACTAGGAGTCCGCTAGAAGCTCAGCTGGGCCTGTTGTCTGAATGAACTTGATTCTCCACAGAATCATCCGTGTTGAGTAGCCAGATATAGTAGAGGACATTCAGTTAAATTTTGATTCAGAAAACCAACAAATAATATTTTAGTGTCTGATGATTAAACTTATGTGTCAGTTGGACTGGGCCATGGTACCCAGGAACTGTCAAACAAATTAATCTGAAGGTTTCCTGAAGATATTTTTGGATGAGAAGAGAGTTTAAATCATCAGACATTGTGTAAAGCAGATTGCCATTCATCTATAATGTGAGTAGGCCTCATTTAATCAGTTGGAGGTCTGTATATGTTCTTAGCCCAAAGGCTGATAAGTGATCAGTTGGAGGTCTGAATGGAATAAAATGACTGATCTCCCATGAAGAAAAATGAGTCCTGCTGGCAGGTGGCCTTTGAAATGAAACTGAACATTAGCTCTTTATTTTATTTATGTTTTTACATATACATGTGTTAATTGGGTTTCCACTTTTTGCCTTCACAGAATTTAAAAGGCTTAAAATTCAATAACAATAACAATGTTTAAGATAAGAAGTAGAAACAAAAGCCACATAAAGAATGAATGAAGATAAATACATTCAGAAAAAGAAAATAGATGATTACTTCATCGAAATATCAAGCAATATTAGCAATAATAATGCCAAGAAAGCAATGTGTACATTGTCAAATAAGACATTATAGAGCACTTTGACTCTGAGGCTCAGCATGAAGTCATCAGTTAACTTCTTATTTTTTTTCCCAAAGTCTCAAAAAATAGAGAACTAATACCATACAAATAAAAGTAAAGGAGAGTTTCAAAAAACAGATCATGCCAAATCCTATAGACAATAGAAAAAAGAAGAAATATTTCAAAATCATTCTGCTTGATCTAGATACACCTGACATTGAAATTGGAGAAAATATATTGTTATAAAGGGAAATTACAAACATATTTCACTTGTAAGTGAGGATGCAATATCCCAAACAACATATAAACAAGTTGAAATAAAAATTAATGGTCAAGTAATGTACTTTGGTCAAAATTGAATCCAATCCATGTGAGAATTAGACACTATTTTCTTTCCTTTTTTTTGTTTTCTTCCTTCACTCCCTCACTCCTTCTCGCTCTGTCTTCTCTCTCCTTCCCCCATGCTCCACTGTGTCATTAATTGTCATTTATTGTCCTCTATTGTCCTCATACCAAACTTGAATACAGGGCGGTGCCTGTGACTCAAGGGAGTAGGGTGTCAGCCCCATATGCTGGAGGTGGTGGGTTCAAAACCAGCCCCAGACAAAAACTGCCAAAAAAAAAAAAATGATATGAGGACAATAGATGACAATCAATGACATTAACTCTTCCCTGGTCTCCAGTCCACAAAGAAACCCTATAGATTTGGGATTTCAAGCCTCCCTAATAGCACTAGCCAATTCCAAAAATAAACCAATCTTTCCCCTCACCTTTCTTTAGATAAGCAGATGATAGAGATAGATAGATAGATAGATAGATAGATAGATAGATAGATAGATGGATGGATGGATGGATGGATGGATGGATGGATGGATGGATGGATGGATGGATAGATAGATAGATAGATAGATAGATAGATAGATAGATAGATAGATGCACACTCTATTAGATGTGTGTCTGTGGACACTGCATGCAATATTATTTTCTTAATCTGAATTCAATGAACATCTTGTATTTTTACTTGCTAACTCTGGCAACCCTAAGAGAGAAGCTCTTGGATATGTAAATGTTGAGGCAGTGACATTTCTAGTGAGGCAAGTCTAGGGAAAATGAACGGATCAAATTGACAAAAAGGACAAACGCTGGTAATACCTAGATTTGTTGGTGCCAAATGGATGTATCCATTTTCTGAGACACATACTATTATATATTGATAACTTGAATACCCTTTAACACCAACAAGGGAGTTTCTGAAGAGGACTTAAATAAAGCTCACCAGGTGACTCTGATGTACATCCTAGATAAGGGGCCCTGGCTAGGTGGACACATTAAGCGTCCTAATCTAAGGAGAAAAGACAGCTACTATTTATGAACTAGATTGTTTAGAGGAAGCCAGCTCCGGGTCCTTTATGCTAGTGTATGGATTTAATCTCATGACAAGCCTGCTGGTGAGGTATAAAGATTCTTTCTTCATGGATTTGTGTGATAACATCAAATTCCTAACCACAGAGATGGACAGCAAAGGGGTTGCTCACCACACACACTGCCAGAGACAAGGATAAAACCTGCCAGCCTGGGCATCTTGACTTGCTGATGGCAGATCCTTAGTAAAGGAGTCTGGGCACATACTCTTGAGGAGGTTAATCTCTGTTCACTCTGTGTGTGCAGAGATTACCTGCATTTCCAGTAAAGAGTCAGTCTTGGTCCCCTTTCCCCTTGCCACAGGGGAGGTTTATTGCAAGACTGAAATCAGAAGCCCTTGCAGGTTACAATGTTTCCTCTGGGAGGTTTATGGCAAGACTGGAATCAGAAACCCTTGGAGGTTACATTGCTTCCTCTGTACTTTGAAAAATCTTCAATTTATGGAAAGGACTGAGTCACCTAAGCAACTACACACCACTCCATGAGGAGGATCTCAGAGGTTGATTTAGTAAGTATTCATTCCTAACAAGAGGTATTTTTAATTCATTTTGACTAGTGCTTCTCAAAGAAAAGCACTGTCAAAGTGTCCCAAAGCACTGTCTCCTGCAACAGGGATAGCTGTGGGCTAGTAAATCACTTTCCTCAGGCACCTGTTGGGGATAGGAGGGCCTCTGAAGACACAAAGAGGGGAGAGCAAGGAAGATTCCTCCCAGACAGGGATGAGGTCAGATGGCTAAGGTTCTTTCCAGGAGTAGGGACCTGAGCAATGGTCTAGGTCAATGCTTGAAGGGATCCTCCCATAGACCATTAACACAGGAAAGTGAGCTTGACATAGATTTTCCTGTCTGGATGGCATAATGGATGGAGCAGTGTCAGAGGTCCTGAAGACAGTGAGCCAACTAGGGAAATGGTCAGTTCAACCCTGAGTAGTGGAGACACATGAGTGATGATGACAAGGACCTCCCCAGGCTGTTTCTGTAAGAGAAAGTATGGCAAATAGGACTGTTTTGTCAAGAAGCATGAACATTGAACATTTTTAATAATTACTTTTTCACATCCATAATGTTCTTACTATTGTACATCCCACTCAACTACAAGGCAAAGAGCTCCTCTTTTTCTAAATCAGTACAATAATGAGTTTCCTGGCATTTTTATTATTCGGTAAATATCCAGTTGTTGGAATGTTAGATTACTCTTCATTCTTTTAATCTATTCCTATGTAAACAGCATATTTCACATGTACATTTATAAATGCGAGCACAATGGTGCTCCCTCAAGATATGTCTTGGAATAAGACTAGAGCTGACAAGAAAACCTGATCAGTGAGTTTGCAGTTACATTGTGTCCAGTTTAAATGGCAACTTTGGAGTCATGAGAATTCCACACACTGTTGGTGGATGATGAAGTAGCACATTCAATTCTAGCAGAGACACTGAGCAACATCTATGGGAGATGCAAGTGAGGCCCCTTCAGCTGCTGCCCTGTCAGGTCTCCTGGACAGAGTCTTGGGCAAGTGTGCAAAGCCTGTTATAGCAGCATGGCTAAATATCAACAAAGCCCCATAGCTGCCTAGTTATAGACACCTCAGAGACATGATTTTCAAAGAAAAAAAGTTCAATACCTCCCATATAAATATGTGATTTACATACTCATAATTTAAACTATACACAGTAATTGTTTGTTTTGAATGTATCCATAAGTACAAAAATGTGGAGCAAAGCGTGAGAATGATAAAACAAATTTTGGATAGTGGTTCCCCCAGGGGGTTAGACAATCAGAGACGTTATCCTGGAGCATCCACTCCATCATGTTTTACTTTATAACCTTGGCTGTGTATGTGTTTGCCTATTATTGTATTTACTAAATATTTTAAAATGTTTGAAAGCTGACATATTTGACAAGAATAAATCTTTAATGTGCTTTATCTATGATTAATAAATAGCCCATTGTTCATTTAGAAAATGTGGGTAATGCATTCAAATACCAAAATGAATATATTCATAACCTTCAACACCACTAAGCACTAGTAAAGCTGTTATCATAGTGGTGTATCTACTCTGAATGTATATATACACACACCTGTGCACACACACATTATGCGTGCATTTAATATAAATCTAACTTAGGCTCAGTGTCTGTAGGTCAGTAGTTAGGCTGCCAGCCACGTAAAGAAGGGCTGGTGGGTTTGAACACAACAATGACAACTACAACAAAATAATAGCCAGGGATTGTGGCAGTCACCTGTAGTCCCAGCTACTTGGGAGGCTGAGGCAAGAAAATCACTTAAGCCCAAGCATTTGAGGTTGCTGTGAGCTATGATGCCATGACAATCTACCGAGGACAACATAGTGAGACTCTGTCTCAAAAAGATAAATACAGATCTAACTTAAGTAGAATATATTAACTGTCTGTAAGTGTGTGGCAATAAATTTAGCTTCTGGAAGCTATACACATTCATTAGCTCACAGGTCTGTAAGTCAGAAATCTGATGTGGCATGTATGACCTTATTTTCTGTTCAAGGTCTCCCAAGGCTGGAATCAAGGTGGAGTTATGCCCTGGCCTGTGTTCTTATCTGTAATTGCTGGGGAAAATTTGAAATTGACTCCACAATTTCAATTTAAACCAGACACAGTATTTAAGTACCTCCAAGATCATTTATTGTTGCAAGTAGAACTTATTTCCTCATAGCTATCGGACAGCAGCCCATTTCTTTGATGGCTGTCATCTGGGGATGTTCTCAACTCCTAGGGGATAGTGCATATTCCTGCCATGTACCTTCCTTCCTTTACCCACCAGCAACGGTGTGACAAAGGGTCTCTGTGCTTTGAATATGCCTTCCCTTCATCTGAACAGCCAGATAAAATTCTCTATTTTTAAAGGGCTTGACTGATTAGATCAGGCCCACTCAGATAATCCCCTTCTTGCCACTAAAAGACCATAATCATATAATTGACATTTTATCATATTCTCTGTTTCTACTCACACTTATAGGGGATGGGAATTACCTAAGGGTGAGGGCAATTTTAGGTCATCTCAGAATTCTACCTGCCACACTGAGATTCAGACCAAAAAACATGCAAACTTTAACAACAGTTTTTAGGTTTAAACTGAGTTTTCTGAGACAAAGCTCAGGCCCCTGTAATAGGGCATCATTGTGCTTGGATGTGGCCAGCCCAGGGTAAGTGACTCACCCAATCTTCTGTTGTCAGGGATGTGTCTGGCCCCCTGGCTCCAGAATTCTGTCCAGTATCCATGTCATTTTTCCCTGTACTGTCCCTTCCACCTTGGAATCAATGAAAAACTGTGCCTCCAGTGTTAAACATATGGTAAACTGGAGAGACAAGAAGGGAGATACAATCATGGGAAATGGTGTGGTGATTTTCTTCCCTATCCCCTCTCTGGCATATAACTCATTCTGTAACTCAGCACTGGCCCAAAACTCACAGGTAATGGGAGTATATTTCAGCTCTTGATGGTTACCCTTTTCAGAGTCTCCCTATGTAGTGATATTCTTAGGTTTAGTCAACATCATGTTCTCTCTGAAAGGGAGGAGGTAGGTGGGCCAGGGTATGTGCTGAAGTCGTAATATCTCCTCCATAGTCACTTTACAGGTTTTATCATTTACCTCTCAGGGCAGCACTGATAAGAAGTTATCATGATGACCAAGCTCTAGCTCACGAGACTAAGGCCCTCTCCAGATCAGTTGCAGGATTAGAATAAGGTTCCACCTCTCACTCTCCCCACAATATAACCATCAACTTCCCATTTGAAAGAGGATGCATCATTGTGCTGTATGGGGACTCACTTAGCAAACTCTCATATTAAAACAAGATTATAGAGATGAGATTCTGTCTTTTGGGCCATGAGGCCTAGCTGGGAGGATGGCCACATGGATTAGTAGGTCTCTGAGGTTAACTGTAGGAAGAGATGAGGGAATATGACCTCAAGTGGAACAAAAGGGAAGAGGATGATGATTGCCTTCGTTTTTTGCCTCCTTCTGTACCCTGGAGAACAGGAACAACAGGTCCTCTGGGGTCCACTTCTGTCTCTGTCTTTTCCCCCTTCACTATCCCTTTGCCTTTGCCCCTTTTCTTCTAGGAGATGTAGACAGAAAGTAAGTATCAGGGTTCCCTGAGAGGGGACAGAAAGTTGGGAAGTGCAAGATGACAAGAATGGAAGATCAAGAAGCACAGGCACTGGGACCCATGCCCTGGGTGCTGGATCAAGCACCAAACACTCAGTCTCCACCTGCTTTTGTGCCCTTTGACACCACTACTGCACAGCAAGGAGCCCACACATGAAAGAAATATCTGTTATCAAAATGAGGCTAACCAGGTGAAGTGACCTCTGCAGGAAACGAGAGCATCCCAGAATTACTTGTTTGGGTCTGGCACCAGGATGTAGGGACATCTCCTGTCTCTTGCTCCAGTGACCTTGTCAGGCAGATGCAGCATGAGGATTTCATTTCACCTCATGAGAAAAGGGAACATGCTTCTCTCATGTAAAATTCAGGGGTAGGGTGGGATAGCAGACAGGAAACCCCAGAAAACAGGCAGAAATGGGGTCAGTGGTAACTCCATTTCCAGCCCTCCCTCCAGCCTCATCAGGACACTCAGCCTACCATGTGCAAATGCCATTGACTCACTCACGTTTCAGGGAAATTAGAAACATGTGAGTGCTCTTCTCTGTATGTGGGAGAATGGGAAATAGTTAGTGTATGCTGGAGAAATTTGACAGGCACTACCTTAACCAAGTGATGAAGGTAATATTACTAATGACATCATGTAGGCATTCTGTTCCCCAATGTGATGTGGCAAGAAGACAACTTCAACTCCAAGCTCTTCTTTCTCAAAACACATAATCCTGCTATAATAACAAAAACAAAAATACAACTCGCTGGGGCGGTGCCTGTGGCTCAGCAAGTAGGGCGCCGGCCCCATATATTGAAGGTGGCGGGTTCAAACCCGGCCTCGGCTGAACTGAAAAACAGAAAAATAGATGGGCGTTGTGGCGGGTGCCTGTATTCCCAGCTACTCAGGAGGCTGAAGCAAGAGAATTGTCTAAGCCCACGAGTTGGAGGTTGCTGTGAGCTGTGTGACGCCATGACACTCAACCGAGGGTGATAAAGAGAGACTCTGTCTCTATTAAAAAAAAAAAAAAAAAACTCACTAAGCCTATACTCCTCCTGGCTGTCAGTGTAATGAAAGTTGTCTGGCAGTTCTTCAAATAGATAAAGAGGAAGTTGCTAGCAATTCCACTCCTAGGTACATGCCTATGAATGTATGGAGCATCATGTTCATAATAGCCCAAAACTGGAAACCACCCAAACACCTATGAACATATGAATGGATATATGAAATGTAATATTAGGTTGTCAAGCATGAAATGTCCAATTTCCTTAAGTACTAAGTTTCACAGTTGATAGCTCTGCAGTTTTACATTGACCCTTCTTTTTTTTTTTTAATTGGGAATGTACCTGCTCATTCTTTTAAATACACATTTTGGCTTGTGATTATCTTTCAATTTTTTTGTTTGTTTGTTAATTTTTGAGACAGAGCCCCAACATGTCGCCGTCAGTAGAGTGCTGTGGCATCACAGCTCACAGCAACCTCCAAGTCCTTGGCTTAAGGGATTCTCTTACCTCAGCCTCCCAACCTAGGACTACCGGTGCCTATCACAACACCTGGCTATTTTTTTAATGTTTTTATTAAATCATAGCTGTGTACTTTAATGCAATTGTGAGTTATAATGTGTGGTTTTATATACTAAATGAAATATTTTATTTTTGGTTTTTTGTAGAGACAGTCTCACTTTATCGCCCTCGGTAGAGTGCCGTGGCATCTCACAGCTCACAGCAACCTCCAAATCCTGGGCTTAGGCAATTCTCTTGCCTCAGCCTCCCCAGTGTCGGGGAGCACAGGTACCTGCCACAACGCTCAGCTATTTTTTGTTACAGATTGGCTGAGGCCGGGTTTGAACCTGCCACTCTCCGTATATGGGGCCAGCGCCCTACTCACTGAGCCACAGGCGCTGCCCTACAATCTGAAATATTTTCATCAAACTGGTTAACATAGCCTTCACGGCACTCTCTTAGTTATTGTGTTAAGACATTTATACTCTACATTTAGTTAATTTCACATGCTGTTTGGCGGACCCGGCCAGGATTAGAAACCCCTAGCTCTGTTGTAGGTGGTTGGCGCCTTAGCCACTTGTGCCACAGGCGCCAAGCCTCTTTGAATTTTTTTTAAGAGCAATTTTTGTGAAACTATGGATAAGTCAAAAAATAGTGTTGTGTTTGAATCTGAGCTCCATCGTGAAACCAATACAGGATGCAGGCAGCTAGAAATATCAACCAAGTGTTTGGAAAGGATATGGCTAATGAATACACAGTGTACCAATAGTTTGAGAAGTTTCTTTCTGAAAATTTTTTATCTTGAAAACTAAACTAGCCATGTTGGTGACCTGAGACCAAAGTGGATAATGATGAGGTGCAAGCTGTAGTGGAAGTGAATCTGTCTCAACCTATTCATGAATTACCACAAGGTTTGATGTTCCTTACCATTCTAACACTATCTGACCATTTGAAACAAATTGGCAAGGTAAACAAACTAGATACATGGGTTCTGCATGAATTAAATGAGCAACAGAAGAAAAGTCATCTTGAAACTTGCCTTTCCTTGCTGTCACAAAATAAAGTGAACCATTTGTATAACATATTTCTACGTGTGATAGAAACTGGATTCTTTCTGTCAATTCCAAGTGCTCGACACAATGGTTGCACAGTGGTGAAGTGCTGAAACACAGTCCAAAACTGAATATTCTTCAAAAGAAGTTAATGGTGTCTGTTTGGTAGTCCAGAGCTGGTATCATCCACTACAACATCATGAAACCTGATCAATCTATTACAGCAGATATCTACTGCAACCATTTGGACAAAAATGATGAGGATGCTTGTCATTAAGCAGTTTAGATCGATATGATGATTACATTGGTCAATACAGACAGGTCAATCATCTTGCAAGGCAACACTTTCACACATACAACACTGCTCAAACTACAGAAGTTAGACATGGAAACTCTCTGTCATCTACTTTATCCATCTGACCTTGCACCAACTGACTACGACTTCTTCCAGACTTGTGAGCACTTTTTGCAAGGAAAAACATTCAGTGGTCAACAAGCTACAGAAAACGCCTTTTGCAGTTTCATGGCTACTCCCTCTTCAGGCCTCTTTGCTCCTGGCATACACAAGCTACTATTAAGAGTAGGACCATACTTTGACTATACTTCTTCTTGTTTGACATGTAATAAACTAAACTTTTGATTCAAAATCTGACATTTCAAATTTAATGACCTAATAGATTCAGACAAGATTTTTCAGCCATTAGAAAAAATGAAATTCAGACACATGCTACAACATGAAAGAACATTAGATACATCATACCAGATGAAAGAAGCCAAATTAAACAGATACAATATGATTGCATTTACATGAAGTGCCTAATAGGTGAATGTATAGACACTGAAAACATATCTGTGATTTCTAAGTGCTGCGATTGAACACAAGAGTTTACTGTACTCTAGCATGACAAGACTTTTAGGGGTAACAGAAGTGTCAAAAGGTAGATTATGGTGATGACTGCATACCTATACACAGTCACCAAAATTTATCAGATTTTACCTTTAAAAATGAATGAATTTTATTTATATTGCAAAAGAAGATGCGTAAAATATGGTATTGATCTGTTCTTCCACTGTACCACAGTAACAAACAGTTTTTATACAAATGGATTGACGCACTTGTTTTGTATATCTTTGACCTTATACTCGAAGCTCCAAAGTTGACAACCCCCTTACATCAATCACCTCCCTACATTGACTTAATTTTCACAGACTGGATACACATCACAGGAATGTATCAGTACAGCAAACCTGGTTCCTTATGTTGTCTACCTCCATTTGTGGACTAGTTTATCATGGTCCCTTAAGTGTTCAACTTATAGAGGGTCTACTGCATAGCAAACTGTGGTTGGATCTCAAGCCAGCTGTCTCTGCCCTGTGTAACTCTAAAAAAAGACAATTCTCTCTTCTCTCCATCTCATATTACCTCAGGTCATGCTTGAGCACAAAATTCAATGACATCTGAGCACCTCCACATCTTCCAATTATGGCAATGGCCTGAGAATGAGTCCATGATGGAGTCCAGGGCCTGGCCTCTGTGACAAGATGCAAGATGTCAGCATTATTACTTTCTTCATTCCTGTGTGGTCTTTCTCACATACCTCCACTTAGGGAGTCTGAATGGCACTAACTCTTATGAGTGTCACCGTGCAATATTTATCAAATGGCTACATAAGTACACAACATTTGAAACAAAAATTTCCCTTGTAGGAATTAAAGTTCAGGACATAGTGAAGGTTGTTGATACCTATCTGGTTATGAGGACTGCCATTGTTATAATTTTCTCCTTTCACATCTGGGCCTGAATTTAGGAAGGGAGACCAAAAGAAGAGGCAGAAGGGAGCAGAGGGAAATATTGATGGCAATGCAGGCAGGCACACTGAGACACAGACTATGTTGTGTTATCATAATACTGGCATTCTGGGCAGCACCTATGGCTCAATGAGTAGGGTGCCAGCCCCATATACCAAGGGTAGTGGGTTCAAACCTGACCCCAGCCAACCTGGAACAAAAAAATAGCTGGGCTTTGTGGTGGGTGCCTGTAGTCCCAGATACTTGGGAGGCTGAGGCAAGAGAATCGCTTAAGCCCAGGAGTTGGAGGTTGCTGTGAGCTGTAACGCTGCAGCACTCTACTGAGGGCGACAAAGACTCTGCCTCAAAAACAAGCAAACAAAAAATGCTGGAATTCTCTGAAAGAGAGTTTCTGGGCTCAGGAAAGACACATTCAGCTCACTAGCGCAAACAGCCACAGGAAGCATGTCTTATACTGTGCCCATTACCAATGCACAAACTCTGTAAAGATACCATCCACGCAGTGCAGCTAATAGGGAATGTCAGAACACTCTAAATAACACAGACTCATAAAAATTGATTATGTCGACTCAGTGCCCGTTGCACAGTGGTTACAGCGCCAGCCACATACACAGAGTCTGACACGTTGGAACAGGCCCGGGCAAGCTAAACAACGTCAACTGCAACAACAAAAAATAGCTGGGCGTTGTGGCTGGCACCTGTAGTCCCAGCTACAAGGGAGGCTGAGGCAAGAGAATCACTTAAGCCCAAGAGTTTGAGGTTGCTATAGCTATGACACAACCGCACTCTGTGGAGGACAACACAGTGAGACTCTGTCTCAAAAAAAGAAAAAAATGATTATGTCATATTCCTAGAAAAGCATGCTAAATGGCAGCAAAAACAAGTTATATTGAAAACAGTGGTGAGAGAGGATTTCTTACCTATCAGATTAATAATTCACATTATTTCTAACCTGTGGAAAAACAGGTACTTTCATCCTCTAATGTCAGGAGTATAAATTATTAATAGTATTGTGAGTTCCTTGTTAACATAAAATTTTTTAGTTCAAAGAGTGTAGAAAAGATACTGTTAGGAAATTCTTACAAGGATATTTTAACATATATGAGTATGGTGCTAAGTACATTATTGTCCCTAAGGGAGAAATGATGATAAGAGAACTAAATTTTCATTCCAGCACATTGGTGAAATAAATTTGGGGTCATGTACTTCGTGAAATACCCAATCAGCACACAGACACACACAGGGAAATTTTAAGTATTTTAAGACGGGCTCGGAGCCCATAGCTCAGTGATTAAGGTCGCCACTGGGGCTAGCAGGTTCTAAAGCAGCCTGGGCCAGCTAAACAACAATGACAACTGAAAAAAAAAAGCTGGCCAATGTGGAGGGCACCTGTAGACCCAGCTACTCAGGAGGCTTTGGCAAGAGGATTGCTTAAGCCCAAGAGTTTGAGGTTGCTGCGAGCTATGATGCCAGGGCACTCTACGGAGGGAGACACACTGAGACTCTGTCTCAAAAAAAAGAAAAAAAAGTATTTTAAAATAGTATCATCAACATGTATTTCCATGGAAACATGGTCACAAGAAGGGCAACATCAGGTTATAAAGATCATAAATATATGGATCCATTTTGGCTGACCAAAATCTCCAACTATTTATGCATATGGCTTAAAGCATTAGAACAATTATTTATTTAGTCCTCTCACATACAGCTTTCTACTCCACACAGTAACAGGCTTCACTTTCTGGAGCATGTCAGTATCCCTACACAATGAGAATGCAGCTTTTCCATTCAGATTTTCAGAAAGATTCGCAGTTTCCTTGAGCCCCACCCTCCCACCTTACAGCTCTGCAATGTTCACGCCGCAGTTCATGCTTTGGTCGCTAGACGGCACCTGCGTACTGCCCTTATCAAACTTCTCTACAAAAACGTGTCTGTAAGGAACCAAAAATACAAAGCACCTCACTTAAAATCCAGTTCAGGAATCTACGGATACAATGATTCTAATTTTGTCACAATAAAGCTTATAGATGTGAGAGAAGACTGCAAAATTTCTCTGCTCTGAGGCATCCATATTTTAACATGAGGTAGCTCTAGGACACAGAGGCAGTCCTTGTGAGATGGAATTTTTTGACCTGCAGGCAGCAATCTTCCCATATACGTCATTTTTCTGGTTTATAAAAGAATCACATCGTAAGGGTAGTCTATCCGCAGTCTGAACTGAAGATAAGGTTGCATCTGTGCGATATATTTGAGGTGGTGGAGCCAGAGGATCGAAAGACACACACACACACACACACTCACACACACACAGAGAATTCTTATTTATTTATTTATTTATTTATTTATTTATTTATTTATTTGAGACAGAGTCTCACTTTATCGCCCTTGGTAGAGCGCTCTGGCATCACAGCTCACAGCAACCTCCAACTCCTGGGCTTTAGGTGATTCTCTTGCCTCAGCCTTCCAAGTAGCTGGGACTACAGGCGCCTGCCACAATGCCTGGCTATTTTTTGTTGCAGTTTGGCTGGGGTTTGAACCACCCTTGGTATATGGAGCCGGCACCCTACCCACTGAGCCACAGGCACCGCCCACACACGGTTCATTTCTTATAATTTACTTTGCTTCCCCAAGATATTGTATACAATGAATGCTTTTTCAAATGAATTCATGTGCACATTACTGTTGTCTATTAGTTCACACATATTATCTGTATTCAAATTTTAATCAATATACTTTTTCTTGAAATAAACCTCCCAGAAATATACAAGAGTTTATATTCATAAATTTGAATTAACCTACATGTCTCACTGGCCCACCTCCCATCTCTTGACCTTAAGGGGTCTGTAGTCCATAAAATGGTGCAGACTCTCCAAATGTGTCCCTGTGATACACACTACTATGTTCTCCTACCCACACAGATACTTATTCCAAAAGAGGAATCACAGAATTCATCTTATTTTATAACTCGCTTTTTCCTAGGATTTTATTTGGATCTTATTGGTTATTGTAGTTTTGCCACATTTCACATGTTTATTGTTCATGTATATATTTGTGTGAATTCTCTGCAGATATCAGCATCCAATTATTTTGTTACTGAGTGTGCTTCACAAATCACGGATACTAATTCATATCTAAGGTGTAGCATGCAAATGTTTGCTCCCTTGTTTTGATACAATTCTTAGTGGAGTGTTTTTGTTCATTCAAATGTTGTTTTGAATTTCAATAGTGTGAATGAAAAACCATTCAGGTCATAGTTTAAAAAGAAAATGTTCAACAACACCCTAGAGAGCATGTACAGTCAGCCTCCAGGGAGGTTAGAGCACCCAGAGCCCTGGTGTCATCAAGTAAAAATGGAAAATCTGTATAGCATTCCAAAGTTAGTTGATGAGTAGACGGCAACCAAGTTGTTTCCTTGATTTACAGAAACTCCCTTACAATCATTACATTGACCTGAGTAATGGTCACAACAAATAGGTAACTTGAATAGCTGTTAGGATTAAATGGATCCTATGGAATGGATGGAATATAAACTACACTTGCTTACAGTAGGTCAGTACATATTACCTCCCTTCCCTCAGCTCACCTGTCCCAAGGACAACCCTTGAGCTTCTGCCTGAGCCCACTCAGCACTGCAGGGATCAGCCAACTCCCATGGCTCTATACCCAGGTCGCTTGGCGCAAAGTCAGGACTTGGTTGTGGCGTGAGATAGCACAGGAGAGTGATCTGACCATTTCTCAAGCCTTGGAAGCCCATTTCTAGTGAACCCTCTTTCCAATCCTGCATTTATCTGAGGAGGTGACTTAGGCTTGGTGATCCTGAGCCTTGGTCATGTGTGAAATGAGACTGACGATATATCACCCTTACAGAGCTGTCCAGAGGGTAAAACTTGGCCCCAGGATATGGCACAGAGTGGTGAGACTTAATGGCCTTTCAATTTCTGGGAAACTGCAGCAAGGGATGGCTGAGCCTCAAGGCTAAGGCAGGCATCATGAAAAATCATTTCTGATGGCTTCTCTAAATGAAAACACAGACATCTAGATCAAGTTTAACTTTTAACTTGTTTAACTTAAGCAAGTTTCAAGGAACTGAAAATTTTCAAAATTCTGTCCTTGTACTCCTCTTTACTTATTCAGTCAAAAGGTCAAGGCTTCTTTTTCTTTCTCTCTTTGTCTCACTCCTCCCCACCACACACAAAGTACCCCCCAATTTTTCTGCATTCCCTATCAACAATCTTCACTTCCTAGGGACTCCTTATCCCCCTGTACTATGGCTTCTGTCCCAGGATTTCAACGAACATGCTCTCACCAAGGTCACAACGCACCTTTCTGTCACAATATCCAGACGTTTTTATAAAATAGCAACATACTGACCATTATTATTAATGACATCCTAATATATGCATGCTTGTAAAGACTGATAGTTTTACTTTACAACAAATATTTGGCAATTTAGCAGAACCTGGAGCAGGATGTACTGCACAAAAATCCAGGTTACCCCATTCCCTAACTGTGCAGTCTTGGGCGGTCTTTATCTGTCCCTCTGTTTCTCATCTATAAAAGAGGGATTAGCCAAACTTCCTACCTTGTGAGAACTGAATGCCTCAATACCTAAAAATCACTTGGCACATATATGTTTTAGCCACATTCATTTATCTTTCTCTATCTTTTTTTTTCTCTTGAGACGGAGTCTCACTTTGTCGCCCCTGGTAGAGTATTGTGGCATCATAGTTCACAGCAACCTAAAGCTCTTGGGCTCAAGTGATTTTATTGCCTCAACCTCCCTAGTAGCTGGGACTACAGGTGCCTATCACAACATCCAGCTAATTTTAGCAACAGGGGTCTCACTCTAGGTCAGTCTGTTCTGGAACTGGTGAGCTCAGGCAATCCACCCGACATGGCCTCCTAGAGTGCTAGGATTACAGGTGTGAGCCACCACACTCATTCATTATTTCTCTATCTTTATTGGCCATTAGTATCTCTATGGTAAATATTGATGTTTGTATATTGTGAGACAGGCAGGTTACAAAACTAAATGTAGGATGAGACTTATCTTTCACGGATAAGTATATAAATGAATGAATTTCTGCAAAAACATATAAGTACCATCATAAGAAAATATCTGGAAGGATATAATATAGATATAAACGTTAGAAGGGCTAATCTTTGACTGGTCCAGGGATAATATTATTAATTTCCTCTTCTATGTTACATGTTCTTAGCTATGATAAACAACTATTGCTCTTGCAGTTATATAAAATAATAAATTGTCAGGAATATGTAATCAAACTCAACCCTGACCACAGACATTTAGAATAAGGAGTATTCCTGAGGCTTAGAAAGACAGACAAGATATTGAGGAAGCCTCTTCCACAGTATAATAGGATATATTCCCTAAAATTCCAAACCACATTGATAATTATCTTTTGTTTTCTTTTTTTTTTTTCAGAGCCTCAAGCTTTCACCGTGGGTAGAGTGCTGTGACATCATAGCTCACAGCAACCCCCAACTCCTGGGCTCAAGCGATTCTCCTGCCTCCACCTCCCAAGTAGCTGGGACTACAGGCACCTGCCACAATGCCCGGCTATATTTTGTTGCAGCCATCAGTTGTTTGGCGGGCCCAGGCAGGATTCGAACCCTCCAGCTCAAGAGTATGTGGCTAGCCCCCTAGCCTCTTGAGCCACAGGTGCCAAGCCAACACACTGATAACTATCAATACTTTAAATTTCTGCCTGGTTAATTTGGAAAAAAATCAACATGTTGATTGGCTGAACCTTCAAAAGTTATGCTGAGGTTCTACTAGCAGGCACTTGCACAAGTGACCTTATTTAAAAGTACGTAGACCCAGGCCGGGTGTGGTGGCTCTCACCTATACTCCTAGCACTCTGGGAGGCTGAGGCGGGTGGATTGCCCTGAGTTCAGACATTCGAGAGGAGCCTGAGCCAGAGTGAGAGCCCATCACTACCAAAAAAAAAAAAAAAAGTTGGTAGATCCAATGAAGTTAAGATGAGGTCATTTGGTGGCCCTAATTCAACATATCTGCATCTCTACAAGAAGATAAAAATTCCAATGAATACAGAGACACACATCAGCATGTGAAGACAGAGGGGTAGACTGGAATGATGTCGCTGCATACAAGGAATTTGGAGATGTCATAGCCATCAGGGGCTAGGAAGAGGTAAGAAGAGATTCTTCCCAGGGAATTAAAGTGAGCCAAGCCCTGCTGACCTTAATTTCAGACTTTTGGCATCAAGAACTATGAGAAGGGTGGCGCCTGTGGCTCAGTTAGTAGGGCACCAGTACCATATACCGAGGGTGGAGGGTTGAAACCCGGCCACACCAAACTGCAACAACAAAAAAACAGCCAGGCGTTGTGACAGGCGCCTGTAGTCCCAGCTACTCTGGGGGCTTAGGCAAGAGAATCGCCTAAGTCCAGGAGTTGGCGGTTGCTGTGAGCAGTGTGACGCTATGGCACTCTACTGAGGGCGATAAAGTGAGACTCTGTCTCTACAAAACTAAACTAAACTAAACGAAAACAAAAAGTGGTGACCATTGAAGAGTGCATACTACAATCTCAAAATAGTAGGAAGACTATTCAACCAGTCATACATTCCGAGACCCATTTGAAAGATACATTGGAATCTCTGACTGTTATTAAACCAAATCTTTTCACAATTGCAGTCCCAGGAATCCTGTGGTGAGCGTCCTCACCCCATTTTACAGAAGGGGAGGCTGGGCTCAGACACAGTCATTACCTCTCTCGTCTTCCCACACCTGCCTTTACATGGAAACTAACTCTAGGACGCCCGGGGCAGGACGCCACCCTCACTGTGTCCAGGAGAGTCCCACATCTCTCCCTCCTGAGTCTGCAGGAGGCCGAGCCCCAAAGCGGGAACCAGGAGACCTGGACCTCGGATCCGTCCCTCTTCCTGCACCCCAGGGTGTATTGGCCCTCACTGCCGGGCACCTGCACCCACAGTTGACTCCCACACATCTAAACGCAGGACCCTGCTCTTCTTACCAAGTCAAGATGGTTTCTGGGAAAAAATCGTCACTATCACCATAATGACGTCAGGTTCCTATGGCAACTGCTAGGAATAAGTCACAGTCGCAAAAACACATCTGATGTCTACAGCAACTTTGATGCGTAGGCTCCTTCTCCACACCTGAAAAATCTCTGGACAGCCATAAGAACTTAGTGGGGAGGTTGGAAGGAGAGACTGGGGTTACTCAGCCCGCACCATCTCCCTGCAAAACTCTCCATAGTAAACTGCCCTTCAGGGGCCCTTTCTCGGGCGGGGTGGGGATGTCTTAGGATAGGCCCACCGCTCCACTCTCCTTCCTGGGTCTCACTGGCTCTCCAAGTATTCCTATGGTCCTCATTCTCCGTGCTTACCTGTTTTTTTGTTTTATTTTCTTTGAGACAGAGCCTCAAGCTGTCACCCTGGATAGAGTGCTTTGGCATCACAGCTCACAGCAACCTCCAACTCCTGGGCTCAAGTGATTCTCCTGCCTCCACCTCCCAAGTAACTGGGACTACAGACGTCTGCCACAATGCCTGGCAATTTTTTTACAACTGTCATTATTGTTTGGCAGGCCCAGGCTAGATTCCAACCTGCCAACTTAGGTGTATGTGGCTGGTGCCTTAGCTACTTGAGTCACAGGTGCCAAGCCTCAGTGCTTACATCTTTAAAGGACCCGCACAGTATCTCCCTGCTCCTAGTCTTAGCTGTACATCAACTGGAAAATATGACACAAGAAGAACATTACACTGACCTCATTCATTTATTATAAAGGTGAGACTGGAGAATGGGACTTAGATTAGTTGGCACATGGGCTTCCCATAAACAAGTTCCAGAATTGCACAGACTTCTCCACCCAGCAGTGCTGCCCTGGGGCAGTCACAGATGCCAAGGACTTTAATGCATATCTAGCTGTCCAAAGAAAGTGGCTTCCTTGCCAAGGGCAATCCCTATAGCAGGAGAGAGTGTTTCAGGACACCTGTGAGAAACACTTCCCAAATCCCCTTTATCCTGATTTCATACTCATAAAGCAACATGCCGAGGGTGTGGCTTCCATATGGATCAGGGAGCTGTTTGTATATTGTATTTTTCATCTTACTTCTAGAAATCTTCACTTAAGGAAGGTTAAAAAAAAAATTCCCTTGTGTTTTTTTCTAAAACTTGTATAATTTCGGGTCCTAGGTCTATTTTGAATTAAGTTTGGTATATAGGACCATAGATGGATCAGAGATTATTTTTGTGCACATGGATTTCTATTTGTCACAGTGACATTTGTCAAAAGCTTGTTCTTTCCCCCATTTAATGACCTTTGTACCTTCATCAAAATTAAGTTAACCTATACCCTAATGGAGGCCCATATTAGCGCAGCCCATTCAGCGTTGGACACTTCCAGCTCCAGCCAGACGCCCTGCACACAGCCAGCATGACCGAGCGCCCTGTGCCCTTCTCGCTCTGGTGGAGCCTCAGCTAGGACCCCTTCCGCGACTGGTACTTGCCAGACAGCCGCCTCTTCGACCAGGCCTTCGGGATGCCCTGGCTGGCCAAGGAGTGTTTCAGCACCAGCGGCTGGCCTGGCTGTGTGCGTCCGCTGCCCCCTGCTGCTCTTTAGGGCCCCGTGGCGCCGGCTGCCCTAAGCTGAACCGGCAGTTCAGCAGCGGCATCTGGAAGATCCGGAAAACTACCGACCGCTGGCGCATGTCCCTGGACATCAACCACTTGGCTCCCGAAGAGCTCACCATCAAGACCAAGGACGGTGTGGTGGAGATTACCGGCAAGCACGAAGAGAGGCAGGATGAGCACAGCTACATCTCGCGGTGCTTCACCTGGAAATACATGCTGCCCTCTGGTGTGGACCCCACCCTCGTCCCCTCCTCTCTGTCACGTGAGGGCACACTCACCATGGAGACCCCCCTGCCCAAACCAGCCACACAGTCATCGGAGATCACCACCCCCGTCACCTTTGAGGCCTGTGCTAAGCTTGGGGGCACAGAAACCAGGCAGTCTGGAGCCAAGTAAAGGCCTCAGTCCTGCTGCCCACCCCTGCAGCCATCACTGGCCATCCCCCTCTGCTTACATTTCTGTTCTTTTGATACGTTTGCCTTCTTTCTTTCTCAAAGTTCAAAGCTACTGCCTCAGGGAAAAAAAAATAAGTTAACCATGTATGTATAGGTTTGTTCTGGATTTGCCAGCTGCAAACTATTTTGATTACTGTAGAATGATGATGAGTCTTGAAAACTTGTAATGTTTATCCTCCAATTATGTTTTTTTACTTTGAAATATGTTTTTCCTAGGCTATGTCTTTTATATTTCCTCATTAATTTTAGTGTAAGACTGTCAATGTCTACAAAAACTCTGGCTGGGATTTTGATAGGAATGTTATGGAAAACATAGATCTTTTTAGCGGAGAAAATCTTAACAAAACTAAGTCTTTAATGAACATTCTGGTACAGATGTCTTTGTTATAATGTGATTTTTGGACTTCTGGGTATATACCTAGTAACCAGCACATTGTACACCTTGATTACACTATTGTACACAGCTATGATTTAATAATAAAGACAGTGAAAAAAAAAAACTAAATCTTCCCACTCAAGAAGAGAAAAACAGTGCCAGAGATGGTTCTATAGGTCATGTACAAAATTAAAAAAAAAAAAAGGAAATTAGTCACTAAAGGAATGGTTAGTGTTCTTTCAACTTTCTATTTGTGGTTAAAATTGAATGTGATGAATAGTGAAGCTTTTCTTTCATATCTCCCAGTAAATTCACCTTGATGCATGCTAGGTTCCTTGGCAGTGAGGGAGAGGGAGAGACCGTGAGCATACATGGGTGTGTGTATATGTACCTTTATATTAATATGTTTATATGACACTGTGATATTTCATGTCCTTTATAATCTTTGTTACCTAGAAGGGTTGTGGAGAGAGGTCCCATGGGGCTTTGATATCTGCCCTTTGGTATGTGCCTGAGAGAAATGAAAATAAATGTTCATTCAAAGATACAAATAAGAAAGTTTACAACACAGTTATTCATAAGAAGTCAAAAACTGGAAAATACTGAAATCTTCATCATCCATAACTATATTCAGAAATATCCAAACAATGTAATACTTTACAATTAGAATGAACAGTCTACAACTATAGACAACAATACGTGCTAATCTCACAATATCATGTTGATTAAAAGGAGCCAGACAGAAAAAGAATACATTGCTATGATTCACAGAACATTTTTCCCCCTAACCTCCCAGTAGCATTAGCAGAAGGAAGAAAAAAATCAACCTTTCATTTCTTTTCTTTGGAGGTCCTCTTATATTCCACTTATGTTTCTGAAGTTTAACCTCAGAAAAGCAAAGCAAGTGTCCTCTGAGACCTTGAAAAGTGTGTAACTACCCAAAAGACTAAAGGCTAGTACTACACTAATGGACAGGATACTGGGTGGAAGAGATGTAGGCCAAAATCGTTAACGGATGCTTAGTATGCACTAAATCCCACAGCAGAGACTGAGCAAGGAAAGGTGGGAAAGAACAAGCATCATCCTCCCTGATTTGGTTCCTAATATGTGCTAGGAACTGAAAGGCACTGACATGACCAAAATACTTTCCCTCAAGTATGTGTATTTCTCATAAATATACTCCTTACAATTTCAGCAAAATAAACATATGAATATAAACATACATGTATACACACCCAATTATGCACATGCTCTCTCCCTCTCCCTCATTGCCAAAGAATCCAGCTGCATCAAGGTGGATTTACTGGGAGATATGAAAGAAAAGCATAACCATTCAATGCTAACCACATTCATCAGATTCATTCTAACCACAAATATAAAGTTGAAAGTACACTAACTATTCTTTAGTGGTTAATTTCTTTCTTTCTTTCTTTTTTTTTTACATGACCTATAGAACTATCTCTGGCACTGTTTTTCTCTTCTGGAGTAGGAAGACTTAGTTTTGTTAAGATTTTCTCCACTAAAGCTATAAATTAGTTTCATAGTAGGGCTGAGTACATTGGATACTTTTTCTTCCATTCTTGAGATACTTTGCTAAGAAGAATGTGTTCCAGCTTCATCCATGTAAATATGAAAGAGGTAA
>CAUYON010041202.1:0-17515 GCA_963573935.1 Arctocebus calabarensis
TGATCAAGGAAATGCCATGAAGGATATCTGTAACAGTATGATCAAAATATTTTTGAATGTATATGAATCGTGCCCTGTGATTGCACCAATGTACATAATTATGATTCAATAAAATTATTAAAAAAAAAAATAAAAAAAAAAACAACTTCCCAAACTTCAAGCTTTCCCCTCCTTATTTTGCTCTTCTGTTGTATTGCATGGTGGTTTAGCACTTAATTGCCATTTATTTTATTTTCTATTACTTTTGTTAGTATGGTATAAATTGAAGATGTATACCATGATGTTTTGATATACTGAAGTGGTATTGTGAAATGATTACTTCAGTCCAGCAGATCAACACTAAAATGTTGAGTTAAAAATCACCATTATACTGATACTATTTTTTTCCTGTGGATCGAAATACATATTATAGCACAAAACAGTGGAAAGACATTTGCAACAAACAGAGTATGAACATTTCAAACATAAGTAGTGTGGTAGACAAAGTGATGGTCCCTTCCCCAAAGATGTCCACATCCTAATCCCCAAAATCTATGATCCTATTACCTTAAATAGCAAAAGAGATTTCAAAGATAGGACTAAGTTTGGAATCTTAAAATGGGAAGGTAATCCTGGCTCATGTGGGTGGGCCCACTTTAATCACAAGGGTCCTTTCAAGAGGAAGCCAAGATGAGAGTCAAAATCATAGAAGATGTCATAACAGCAACAGACACTGGAATGACTTGGGGATGCAAACCAAGGAATACCAAGCTGCCCGCAGCTTCTAGAAGCTGGAAAGGCAAAGAAATGGATCGTCCTCTAGGGTCTCCAAAGAAATACAGTCCTGCTAACACATTTTAGATTCCTGGCCTCCAAAACTGTAAAAGGATAAACTTGTATTGTTTCAAGCCACTAAGATAGTAATTTATGGTAATGTGTTACAACAGCAATTGGAAATTAATCCAACTAGCAAAAACACCAAAGTAAGCAGCCAGCAACGGCCATTCCTACTCCATCTATCACCACTTCGCCAATTTGTCATCTGGAAAAGCATTGTAGAACTTTTTACTGTGGGAATGCCACCTGAAGGGTTTTGTTGCTATTGTCTCATACAGATGCTCATATGCTCAAAATTGAGAAGAGACACTGTTAAATAATATCTAAAAGGTTTTTGTTAAATAGTAAACACAGATTAAATAAATCCTTATACTTCTTTTAAAAGCTCTGAGAACTACATTGAGGGATATGGATACCAAAGGAGCCCATCTAACTATTGATTTCAAGGTCTTAAAATCAATTATGTGCACTCTAGGTAGAATGAAGCGTGAACTGAGTTTCACCCAATCTCCCAGAACTGTGTACTAGATTGCAGTTGAAAGTTCAAAATTGTTCAAAACTGCACACTGCTGCTCCCCAAGATCACTGCAAAGCAAACATAAGATACAGCCTCATCCTCAGACTGGGTAATGGGGGACCCCAAAGCCTGAGCCACCACCAGGAGCAGTGCCCAACCCCCACCTCCTTACTGTAAGCTCAGTGCTCATCTTCAGATGCCTTTGCTTCTCTGGACTAGAAGCAAGTAGCCCGCAAAGTATGTAAAACACAATATGCACCACGAAATACCATTCTCAAACCAACTCCATCCACTCCACTAAACCACTTTCCAATGAACAAAAAGGAAAGAGAAACAGCCAAAGGCCTTCAGGATCTTCTCCCCAGGCTGTTCAGACTGACCCCACCGCTCACAGCAGTCACCGCCGGTGCTGCTCGGGTGTACTTTGGCATCTCATTGCCTGCCCTGTCTCACCACCACTTTTCCCATGAAAGTGTCATGTTCATATTGTCACTTTTCACATGGGATTGACACGCTTCACTTTTCTAGTGCTTCGTAACATTCCTAGGTCAAAAATAGTCTTAGTGAGGTGGTGTGATCAATAGTCAAGTCAACAAATGTTCAAAAGAACTCGATATCCTGGGATGGGGGATTATGAAAAGCCCAAATGGAAATGTGAACTTACACGTCTCTTTCCCACCTCACCCCAGTCTGTCACCATCACTGTGCCCGTCTGTCTCCATGATCAGATTAGTCTACGAAAGGGCATCGGTTCTTTCCTCAAATATCGGAGAAGGGAGCGATTTTCTCCTAGTATGCCACCAATGCACTGGGTCACTCAGGGTTGCAGAGGTCCAACTGTAGTTCTCTGCAAAACACTGGTTGTGGAGGATTGTCAACAATGACAATGGCTAGAGCCATTCTTCCCATTAGAGGCAGAGCTACTTCTCCTTCCCTAGGAGCTAGGCTGGGCTAGGGGCTCACTGCGACCAGTGGAATATGACTAGGCCTTTGGAGGCTGGGCCACTTCTGCTTTCTGTCCCTCAGAGGCCACCCTCCATGTGAAGACACTCCATTTAGACAAATGAACAGCAGGAGACCCACTGGAGAGAGAGGACGCCAGAGGAGAGCCAGGCACCCACCAAACCTGCCTCCCGCAGGAAAAGACAGCTCCACCAGCGGTGCCCAGATCACAGAATCCTACCCTGATAAATGCTGGTTGTTCAGCCTTTATGTTTTAGGAGGAATTTGTTATGCATGACAGTAAGGTGAAACTGGGAGCTGAGGCTGCAGGGGACGATCTCTAAGACCCCTTCTGGTGCTAATAATGTCCTTTGCACAATCAAATGAAGAGCCCACCCGAAAGTGTCTAAACTAAGATGTGCTGAGTTGAAAGGATGTGAGTTCCAGAGCCATCCTCCTGTCTCCACCCTGGCAGGGCCCTGCAGGGCCCTATCTGTGACTGAGAGTCAGGAGCTGGGCAGGCTTCTGCCAGCCTTGGCCCCTGCACCCCGCCAGAAGCACAGGCGCGGGAGATGGCTGCCCCTAACCTAGATGCCCGGAGCCCCTGACGGGGAAAGAAAGGAAAAAGTGACTGTTACAGAAACACTGGGTGGATAACTGGAAGAGGATTATGCTGTAATAACAATGAGGATTGGATTTCATAAAATCCTCAGTTCATAAGTTCGTGGCTAGAAACAAGGTCCCCCTGAAGTTGTTAGTTCAGCAGAGTCTTGAAAGCCGGTGTGACTTCTACGTCTCTGCCTCCTCCGCTCTGTTAATAAGGCCTGGTGTGCAACTGCGGGCCGGCCGGACAGCGATTGAGGAAACAGAACTTGGCCCAGTGACTTGAAAAAGCAGCTGCCCACCTAGAGTGACTCGGAAACACACACAGCTCCCTGCGACAGACACCGAGCAAAGCCAGGAGGCCGACTGGGCGCCTGGGATAGAGCACGGAGGGGGGAGTGAACAGTCAGATCCTGGGGAAAATAAAAACAAAATGAGCCTCGACAAAAAGAGGTCAGGAGAGCATTCCTAAAAACACCCCCTAACACACGTTTACAGTTTGGTGATTTCAGCATCTAATGATGTCAGAGGTTGTTTCACGGGTTACCTGGCAGAGGTGGAAAGCCCGAGATTCTGGTAATAACAACCACATTGCTCCAACTCCCCTCACAAGAGACGCAGAGACTCGGGCTCCGGGGAGCGCCCTGGGAGCAGCCAGTCTGAGCTCGGGGAGGCTAACAAGCATGCCACAGCCACGCAGGCCTGGAACCGATCTCATGATCTGAATGTGCGGCATGCTCCAGGTGAAAGGCACAGAACTTAGAACCCACCAGGACACCCAGATACTATTCTAGTTTCATTGGCTGCATGACCTGGAACAAATCCCCCTGAGTCTCCGTTCCCTGCTTTGTTAAAGTGAGAGTTGGTTAGAATGCTGGCTTAACATCCTTTCTAAAGTCATAGTTCTAGGGGGTTTTTGAATCATTTAATTTATGATGTTCTTTCTAAAAACTCACTTGACATTGCCTGCAGCAAATTTCTATGCTCCCCTACTGGGGTATATAATGTCATATTGTTATACTTGTGAAAATTACAACAGCACAGAGTAGAAAACTTCTTTCCTGTGAGTCTAGGCCATGGCAGTCTGAACAGAGAGATCGGGGGTTTATCTAGGGCCTCATCTAGCCAATGATTCAACACTTTATTAGTTGTATTTTATTAGAGTTTGGGGGTCAGACGCTGTGGCCAGTATCCTTTCTGTTTGGTCTTTGAGAGTGTTTCTTATTGAGATGTACTTTATAGCATAGAATAGGAATAATTCGATGTTTATGAATGTTCCAAGGACACTTGAAAGAAAGTACATTATCTCTAAACACATAAAATAGATCACAATGGAGAAATTTGACTTGTTTCTTCACCCCAATTTGCTTACTCCTGTTTTCCTGTTTTACTTTTTATTATTGCCTTCTTAAACTGTAGTAAATCGATAGTTGATATCTATGTTCAAATCCAGCACAATTGTGCTATTAATTTTTCCTCAGACTTCTAAGTTAAAGCAGTACCCATGTGGATGTTATTTTACAACAAATAAATTCATAAGTCCATATTTTCATGATGAACAGATTCTTTGATCAACATAGAATGACCCTTTTAGGACCCTTAAAAACTTTAAGCCTTAATTTCTACTTTATTTGAGATTCATTTCAGCTGCCTGATTTCTTTTGGTTTATGTTTCCCAGATACATTGCTGCCCATTACTTCGTTGTTAATCATGTTTGTTATTTCGCCTTGACTAAACCTCTTATTAGCATTCAATTTAATTTAATCCAATCTGAGTGATTTTTTTTTTGTCCTTGTGATATAAATCTGGTATATGTGTCTTTGTTCTGTCATCTTATTCTATGCCTTTTTCTTTTATTTTATTTTTTCTTATTTTTTAACCTGGCAGTTTTCTTCTATCACTTATTTATATGCATCCTTGCCATATCTTTACTGTTTTCTCTTTCAGGAATTTTTACCCAGTATAATCTGGTCTCCAAGATCTAGTTCCCAGTACCTCTTTACTGTTTTCCTTTTCCTTTTTCCTTAAAGTTCCATTTTCAAGCTTGTTTCCTCATTCTTTGTTTTCCACAGTATCAAGTCATCCATTTACTGTTTCCAAAATTATTTTTAACTTTGCCATAAGTTACTTCATCCAGATAAAGTACTTATTCACATTGATTTTGCTCCTTTCTTATAAGCATGTCTTGCATTTTCTTTGTTTATAATTGACAAGTATTGTACATATTTACAGAGCACAACATGATATTTTAATATATGTTTACATAATCTGCCTCCTCCCTTTTTGTTTTGAGGCAGAGACTCACTCTGTTGCCAGGCTAGAGAGCTGTGCTATCATAGCTCACAGCAACCTCAAACCTCAGGGCTCAAATGATCTTTTAGCCTTAGCCTCCTGAGTGGCTGACTATAGGCACTCACTACCAGCTTTTCTACTTTTAGTAGAGACAGGGTCTCACTCTTTCTCGGGCTGGGCTTGAACCCCTGAGCTCCAGCAATCTAACAGCCTTGACCTCACAGAGTGTTAGGACTACTGAGCCACCGAGCTCAGCCGATCATAATTTTGATGATACCTCACTTCCCTATTGAGTTTAGATACTTCCTCAGATGTCCTTATTGTCTTATAAGTGAAGTTATTTCAAAGCAAAGAGTTACAAATTGTCAGGGAACTTGGCAGCCACACCCCAACATGCAGATGGCTGGAGGCTCCACCATCCCACCTCATCTTGGCACTCACGGGAAGGCATCTCTGCTGCCTTGAGGCCAGCGTTCTCTTCTCTGTCTCAAGTGTTCATAGAGCCCTCCCATGTCTTTGTCCACGCTCACCTTAGTCAAGCTTTCTGAAGTTAGAAACATCAAAGAAAAGTGGCCAAAAACTCATCTCAAGAAAGGTCATGGGAAATGTAGCAGAATGGACACTCCGGGATAACTAAGCTCCAGAATTCTAGAGCTATCTCAGGAATACTGTCGAGGACTTTACTCATAGTGTAGCAAAACAAATCAGAGTCAGGCTGCTTGGGTTCAAATTATGGCTCCAGAACTTGTTAGCTCTGTGACCTTTTCTCACCTCCGTTTCCTCATCTATACAATTGTTGAATACCAGTACCTGCCTCATAAAAACTGCTGCCCGAATTACCAAGGCAGCATATGCATATAACAGTGTCTAGTATATATTAAGGGTGATAAAGCTACATTGGGTAAGACTTAAGCTGGGTTCTGTGACAACTTGGTCTGAATCCTTCTCATGGAAACTAGCAGAAGCAACTCCAGACAAATTAAAGATAACAAGCAGCTAAAAATCACAACTTTATAATAGATGACCAACACAAAGGACTAGAACCATGAGCACCTGTGGTCGGGAAGCAGAAAGAGCCATGTCTGAGGTATGGTGTACTTGGGAGTTTCATGATAGCACAGATGATGGAGACAGGATCCCTGGGCCCGGTCTCAAGGTGGTGTGACCACTTCCAAGAGGAAATATTCTCTGTGCCTCCTTGTGCTGCTGATGGGGAACCATTGTTCCCTCTCTTCTATGGAGGGTTCACTGTCAGTGCACACTGTCCACTGTAAATATTTACTGGGGATGTGCCAGGGTTAGCTCTCATTTAATTCTTGCCTTGGTTTGAAGTAGCAAAATTACTTGGTCTTGGTTTCAGTAACAAAAACCTCAAATCAAACTATATCAAGAAAATAATATATACCAGAAAGGGTGAGGTTAAAATGGGAGCATCATAGACAACTACATGTGCATCCTCAATTTCCTGAAGCCTTCCCTGGAATCTCCACCTCTGTTTCTCCGTGTATATATCTTTATTTTTTCTTACACAAGTTCTCTTATGCAGCAGGGGCACTGTTGTGGAATGTTTCAAGATCTCTTACTTTCTAACCTGACAGTAGAAGCTCCTATTGAAAAATAAGAAACAAACAAACTTATTATTTGATCTCCCTGACTTGAGCTGCAAGCTAATCTCTGAACAAGTCACTATAGCCAAAGGAAGTACAGTTCTTTTGTCCTCTCCCACCAGAATTACATATTTGATGTATGGAAGAAGCAGTTCCTGCAGAGAGAGATGCTGTTTTGAGAAGATGAATACTAAATAATAATAATACCTCTCTCATACACAATCTTAGCTGGTAAATCAATGGCAATGACAATCAAACTATTTAACAGCATGGGCCTCTATCATCTAAATTATCGAAGTAAAGGTCTAGACATCTATCTATTGTGCCACACATTATTCTGTTTTTTGCTGGATTGTGGGGAGACTCAAGGATTTTTAGAAAAGGGGATGGTCTAGTTGGCAAGGGGCAGCAGGAGAGCATTCAATATGCTCTGGGAAATAATTGTCCACCAGCCAATATGAAAGCTTTTCAACATTTTCACAAGTTTGGTCATTCCACTGTATCCTAGCCACATTAGATTCCACAGGTATTGTATCTAACTAAATTCTGCAAGTGTCCAGCACGTGGTTGACACACTTTATTGTTCACTCCTGCAGGTAAAGATTTAGTTCCTCCTTTTCTGCACATTCTATTGATTTTTTTCAAGGTGAATTTGAGAAGAAATATGTAAATATCAATTTTCATGCTAACAGCTTGCGTAAAAATTTCTGGAATTTTAAAGATAACTTTTTTACTATAAGCCAAACTTCACAGATGCATGGAAACTCAGGAAATGGTCTTTGCATCTGAATGTGCCTCTGCTGCTGGAATGCCTAGGGACCCTGGGAAGAAATTTGAATTCTACATTTGAGAACAAGTGTTTTGAGTCTCATCATGATCCAGAGAATTAAGTCCCAAATATCTGGTTTTTCTGCCCCTACAATCTAGTAAAAATGCAGATACGAGTCTTTAATGGTTTTGCTGTGCTTATTTTGCCTTTGTTATTCCATTATTTTGCTTGAGATTTACCAAAACTAAAAACCAGAACTGAATATTCCTCATACCCCACTAATTGTTCTACAGACAAACCTTTCCTTTCCTTCCTAATCTCAACTGGACTCGGCCCAACTGGACTAAAGCAGCCTGCTTTATCAAGCTGATTAAACCCTCCCGCCACACACATGCATTCCCTCCTCATTCCCCAAATGATCACATAGTTTAAAGAAAAAGACCACAACTAATATCTCAAAGATATTTCAACTTGTTTTAAAAATATAATACCCTTTCCTTGAGTCATTATTTTTCTACCTTTCTATCTCTTGGCAAGCAGAATTCTCTGAATTTTTTCCCATTAAAACACCTCCAGAGTGAATAGGCTCTTTTTTTCTCCCACTGTGTTGTAAACTATAGAATCAGTTGATTTTTAAAATAATTTAAAAGTACTCTTCATTAGCAAAACTTCAAGAAGCTCATTATAAAACAAAGGAATTCCTTTCATAAAATTGAGGAATCTTAAGAATCAGGTAAATTAAAGTGGAAAAAAAGTCACATCTGGGAAAGTATTAGCCAGCTCTCACTGGGTCCTTGGTGTACTTATTAGCCACATTTGTTAATGACATCTTCAGGACCCTCACCAAATGCATCTTCCCTGGAACCATCAAAAACTGGGTTCAAGGTCTTTTCTTCATATACGTCAAGTGAAGGGTTTCCTGAGGACCATGCAATACCAGACAGAATTTTTCCAGGATTTAGAGGACAGACACACACATCAAAAGCCCATTCAGCTTAGCCTAATGGGAGTAATCCATAAAGTATTTTGAGCTTTTTCCTTATCTGGTCCCCGTTCCTCTTCTAATCTTATCTCATATGACAACCCTTCATGCACAGTGGACCTTGAAAGCACCAAAAGATGATTCTATGCCTAAAAACACATAACATGTTTCTTGTCATGTTCTCTTTGCATCTGAAATTCCGTTCCTCTGCTTTGTCTATTGAAATATTAGTGCCATAGAATCTATTTGCAAAGTAACACACAGCTAGGTAAATCATAAGATTTCAGAGGTTGGCTATTTCTCTCTCCATCACCGTGACCGTGTAGTCACAATTATTATTTTTTTATTACAAATTAATATGAGGGAACAGATGGTTAGGTTACATTGTTTTCCACTCTAAGGTAAATTGTAAGTTATAGCTGAGCCCTTCCCCCAGGGGGTGTGCTGAACACCTTCACATTGTTCACCTTAGTTGAGGTCCCACCAATCGTCCTCTCTCCTACCCCCTGCCAACTCCCCTCCTCTCCCCTACCTACAGTTATTATCCTGAAAGATGTAGTTCCAACACCGTCTGGCCTGAGAAAACAATCCTGATCCTCTAGTAAGCATTCATAATGTCTTAGTACATCATTTATTTCACTTTACTTTGCAAAATAGCTTATTGTTTAATTACTAATGCTGTTGTTATTTTTATATATAACACCCACTCTCCGTAAGTACAGAAATCATGTCTGATTTTTATACAATACCCATGCATATCCTAATTGTGCTTAACAGGCACTTGGTAAACATCAGTTAAATTAAGTTGGTCTTCAATAAGGTTTTCTTATTTTGTGGATGTTTGAATACTTGATCTGGGTTCTTGATTTTGCTGTACCCTATTTCATATTCTATAACTTGTTTTGCAAAGTTAAGCATGCTTATCTCTTCGAATTTTTATTTCAAAAATTGATTCTGAGATTTCCTACATTAATGTGCTCAATCCATAGCATAATGTGACTACTTTGGAATGAACTTCATGCTGTTCTTCAAATATACTTTTCTTTCAGATCTATGCAAAAATAAATGCCTAGGTTGCTCTTGATATTTTCACAGGCTATCCCCTGACCCCTAAATTAATTTGAGAGTACTATAGGAAGCAGGGAAAGATTTGTTTGGGTTTCAAATCCCAAAACCTGACCCCCTAACTCTGGGGCCCAAACTACACAGGAAATTTCTAACAGTAAATCAAGAGCCAAAGTGCATTTAGCACAGACATGGAAAGAAAAAGCACAAACTGGGGACAGCCATGGGATCATTTTTATCATAATGTAAAGATAATCTATCAGGGTGGAGAAATCTAGTCATTGACTGCACAGTATAAGGGTGTCTTTGCAGAAAAACTCAGTTGTCTTGTCTCTGTCCTCAGTAACTTCGGCATGAGCTCATAGTCCCCAGAGTCAGAGGTGCAAAAATAAATGGACCACTAGCACATTCCCTCGCCGTAGCCCTGATCACTCAAGGTTCAGACCTTAGCGCTTCGCGTTTACCCTCACCTCTGCTTCTCACATGCAGGTCTTACTCTGTGTGGTTGACTATCAAATTTATAAATTAGATCCACTGTTATCTATCTCGAGACTACGTACTGTATGTCAAATATACATCTCCAACTGCATAATCCACAAAGACTCACAGTCAAATGTGCACAATGCAAAGATACATGTCAAAACTATTAAATGTCTTAACACAACAAATACGTAAGTGAGGTGAAAGTTATGTTACCTAGTTTGATGTAAGCATTCCAAATTGTATATAAAATAAGCACATTGTACCCCATAAATGCATTAATGTACACAGTTATGATTTAATAAAAATTCAAAAAATGGGGCCGAAAAAAAATAAATAAAATAAAACTATTCCCAAAACTCAGTCTTGAAAGCAGTCCCCCATGGTCATGCGATCAACCCTTTTTTTTTTTTTTTGAGATAGAGTCCCACTCTGTTGCCCTGGGTAGAATGCTAGGGTGTCCTAGCTCACAGCAACCTCACATTTCAGGGTTGAAGGGATCCACTTGTACCAGCCTCCCAAGTAGCTAGGACACAAGTGCCCTCCGTGTCACCCAAATAATTTTTCTATTTTTAGTAGAGATAGGGTCTTGCTCTTGCTCTTGCTCTTGCTCAGGCTGGTCTTGAACTCCTAAGTTCTAATAATCCACCAGCCTCATCTTCCCAGAGTGCTAGGATTACAGGCATGAGCCACCATGCCTGGCCATGATTGACCCTCGTATCATCATGTAAAATTTCCCAGGCTAGAAGTTTCAGAATGTATTTTAAGAACTTTTTTCCTTCTTCACATCCAATTAACAGCCATGGCTTATAATTCCTGGACCAACGTTCTCATTCAAACTATGCAGTGGTTTCTTAACCACCAGTCAAATTGACAGATGTGTGACTATTCTTAAAACACAGCTCTAAACATGTTATTTCCCTACTCAAAAACTTCCCATGGATCCTCATTACCTCCTCAGTCTAGCACCCACAGCTAGACAGATCAACCTGCTTTCCCATTGCTATGTGAGCACTACCCATGATTGCATTATATGCAGTTATTTATATGCTCTGTGAAACATGGTCTATGGTTGCTTATCTCTGCACCTCTCACAGCCTTGCACTGTGTTTGCCCATACTAGGTGTCATTAGATATTTGTGCATTGAATTTTGTATGCCTAGCTTGTATGTGGACCAACTCTAATGAAAACCTGCCTTCATCATGTATAATTTATGCCTGGTCCAGAAAGGCAAAATTCAGGCTTAGTTCCTCTCTGCAATAGCTACCTGAGAAGTAAATTAATCATGCAAATGGACTAACACTTTAAATCATTGTGAATAACTTCATACACTCAATTAGTATATTTTTATATATACTGCATCATACCTACCTAACCCCAGGTGCATCTTAAACTTACTGAAATGCATTCCTTATTCACTCTTTATAAAGTCAGACCTATCCCCCTCCAGTGATTCAAATCAGTGAAGCTTGACTGGCAGGTATAATGATTACTCAACTGTTTCTCATGCTTCAACCTCTGACTTTTCAAAGATAAATGCAAAATGAGTCTGTTCTGTCTGACAGAAAAATTGACTATCTTTTCTACTTTACTTGTAAGTAAGACAGACTGAGATGTCCTTCTAGAAGCAGGAGCAGCCACAGCAGGCTCACAGACCTGTCTAACTTAACAGCTGGTACAATTTCCTGGATCCCTGGGGATTTCTCATCTGTGAAAAGGGCAGTGATGATCAGATGCCAGCTCTGCCTGGCCACGTGAACCCAAGAATGTCTTCCCTTATCCAAGTATAGGGAATAGTTAGCTGAAATGTAAAGGGTCAATCTTTTCTCCCTGGTTACTGCCAGGTAGGCATACCTGGCTCCAAATCCAGCCCTGGATTGGGCTTTATGTTTTTAACCCCAACCTCCTGTCCCTCCATCCTCAGCTGACCAGTGAGGTTCCTATCCCAGTTGCCCTCAGCAATCACATTCCATCACTGCTGCATCTAGCCCAGCATGGGAGTAATTTGAAGAATTCTAGGCTACATGCCTACAGACATCATCAAACTGGGGGGAAATGTTATGGTTAGATGTTTCATGTGGCATTATTTAAAAACAACCTGCATTTTTACCATGTCAACTGTATCACCCACTTACACTCTGTAGTTTCCAGTTAGCAATCACAAAAAAAAAAAAAGAAAGAAAGAAAGAAAGAAAGAAAAACAGCGTCTGTCCCTTTAACTTCACAGAAACCACCAATAATTCACTCCAAGGCATAGAATTCCAAAGGATTGGTTCTTAATTAATCCATGCAGGAGAAACATTTTCCCACACAAGTTACTATGTGAGTGATAACCCAGTGTCGCAATATACCACTCAGTTGGCCTTAATGTTCACATGAGTAAGGAACTTGAGACCTAAAGAAACCAGCAACTCCTTGGAAGATTGCCATCTACTATCAAGTTACCTTGGCCTAGAGGCTGCCCTTCAGGATATATTACATTAGGAGGGACTTCCTTAGAAAAGGGGTAGTTCAGGACAAATTACTCAGTATGTGCTCAAGCCTGCAACACAGATATGTAGAAAAGGCTTGATGTTTTAAGTTAACCTTCTAGGCCTCTGCTTTCTCATGCCTCTGATAATCTCTACTCATTTTACAAGGTCATTATAAAATAAGTGGACATCACTGGCAATGATAGGTCCATGAAGAGGAGAGAAAGAAAAATTAAAAGTAGTCATTATCCATGCGCTCAATAAGGTTCATCTGTTTGAAGAGAGAGAGAAAGTGGATTGGCCCATTGATTGCACATTGCACTTTCTAAATAAATCCAGCAAGGTGGAAATGATAATATAATTGAACAAGCACAATTTCATACTGTCTTGAACAAGAGACATAGAGAGAGCAGCACACATGCCCACAAAGCGACAAGTAAATTGTTATTTCTAGGTAAAAATCAGTTACAGTGGATGTTCAGGTCAGCCCTAGAAGGTAAATTACCCAAAAGACAGTGGTCTGAAGGCTGGCCTTGCAAGTGTAGAGAGCTGCTAAACTTTTATGAAGTGTGCTCAGAGAGATCGTAGTTTATGGTGTTTTTATAGAGATGGGATTGCTGTTATTTTTAGGACCTTAACTATCAGGCCACCTTTTTCACTCATCAGCAACACCTTTTGAGTCCCTGCCCAAAATCTTTTTGTTGATTTGGGTACTAATGGCTTCATGATTAAAATGATCCTTGAATGAGACATAAATGAGTCAAGAGAACATGACCAACAAAATTATATCTGGGGTGAGTGTTTTGGGGATTCTAGGTACATAATATATTTGAACTCAGAAAAGGTAAGAAGAGTCTTATAGAACCCAGGGCCATGTGGTCAACAATCCCTCATTCCTCATTGCCCACATAACAGCATCAAAGCCCTGAAGCAGAGGTACCTGCTTTAAGTCAGAAAGCAAGTAAAGGAGAAGCTGTCAGGATGCCCTCGAGTAGCATTGGCCTGTGTCACATGTGAGCAGGAGGATCATTGTCACTTTCCTAGGGAACAATCCTGGAGTCAAGCTCAATAGGTCTGAAGTCATTGTTAGCTCATGTACTGATAATCAAATTGAAAATAAGTAGTTTAGGAGGAGCCAAGATGGCGGTCTGTACCCAGTTTTCTGTAGATATTCCTGTCCAGAAGGAGAGTTAAAGGACAGAAATTTAGCGAGAAAGCTAATGGTTTGGAGCTGAGCCAAGAGATAAGGTCAAGGAACGCACATCAACCCTGCTGGAGAGACCTGCAACCCCAAGGAAAGTAAAAGGTACAGAGCACATCACCAAGCACATATCACCAAGCGGACAGGAGTCCCCTCCCCCAAGAGAACAGCTCGCAGTATATTCCATACCTCCATACGAACAAGTGAGCAGAGTTCAGATGTCCTCCCCCTCTACCCCACAGGACAGACCCTCTAAAAACCGGACCTTCTTCCCCTACTATGGCACTCTCCTGCCAGGCATAAAGCTGTATAAAACTGTATATATTCTCTACCTGCAAGTTGAAACTCACAGCACTTCCCTCCACTCTCACCCTGAGGTCTGGAGGTCTGCCCCCCATGGAGTCCAGATTCTTGGACACTTTCTTGAGGGGTGTGGACAGGGCACGGGCTGCTGCTGGTCTGTGCTATTCTCCTGGCTCAGGAGTGGTGAGAGGAGAATAAGCTGAAAGGTGGCTGGCCAAAGCGGACAAGTGGACAGGCGGTCCCCTGAGGAACCAAACCCAGCTCTGAGAAAGCTTTACTAAATTTCGGCCACACCTAGCCCTCAGGGGATAACAGCTGAGACAAAGGGCTGAAGCTCACAAACTGAGTCAGGAGTATTAGCAGCCCAGCGTCTCTTCCACAGGGCAGAAATTCTATGAACTTGTTCTGTTCTATCAGCTTTTTCATCTACTTTACATCAATCAGGGACAGGGCTGGAACTGAGTGAATGGCCCCAGTCCCTATCAACTACCCAGGTTGTCAGGCCTCACCTCTCCCTCTCCCAACACCGACATAACTGGTGGACTGGCTGAGGAGCCACAGAGCCCTGTGTGACTAAGGCAGGCACAAACCTCTAGAGCATCTGCTCATTGGAGGGAACTGGACCACAGCCCTGCACAGTTAGCAGAGACTGCTTGTGACAGAGGGGCAAGGCGGGGAAATAGGCACCAACCTTCCCAGGCTAATTTACTGGCTGGGGGGGGCCCTCCTGAGTTCAAAGAACCCTGGACTGAGTTATACTAAAGCTGCCAGCAGACTTCTGCTGTCTAGTCACCAGAGACTTTTCAACTCTTTGATTTGAAGTTGGTACTGGATGGGACAATTGATTGGTACCTCTTCAACCGGGCCAATCACCTGAGGACTTTCCAACGCTGTACACTGGGTGTGTGGTAGTGGGAAGGTTTGATTTTCCTTTCCAATTGTTGTGGAATTGTGGGGGGCATGGTGCCTAACTGCTGGTTTTCCTCCATAGCTCAGAATCCAACACAGAGTAACCAATTCTCTAGGGTAAGACAGAGACCAGCTGAAAATAAGACAGAGCCACTTAACCCCACCACATCAAGAATGCCCCCAGTAGTGCAGGCAGTAGCAAAGTACGGGTTGGCAAAACTCTAGGGGGAAAGGTACAAACACCAGTCCCAGCTTACAGGTAAAGGAAGGACTGGTCAATCAATACTCCTAGAACCCCAAACCCAACTTATCCTTACCTACTCACCCAGCCAAACGGTGCAAAATAAATATGGGGCAGAATCAGCGGAAAAGCTCTGGAAACATGAACAACCAGAGTGGATCAACCCCCCCAAGGAACAATTTGGCGGACACAAATGACAATCCTTTGCATGAACAGATGGCTGAGATGTCAGAAATTGAATTCAGAATTTGGATTGCAAACAATATCAATAAAATAGAGGAAAAATTGGAATTAGAAATTCTGGGAGCATTTCAAAAATTGTCTCAAGAAGTCAAGGAATTCAAAGACTAAATGACCAAAGATTTTGACACCTTGAGACAAGAAGTTGCAGCCCTCAAAGATCTGAGAAATACAGTAGAATCCCTCAGTAACAGAATGGAACAAGCAGAAGAAAGGATTTCTGACATAGAAGACAAAGCTTTCAAAAGCTCCCAAACCCACAAAGAGCTAGAGAAATGGAAGGCAAAAATGGATCATTCTCTCAGACATCTCTGGGATAACTCTAAGAAAACCAATATTTGTCTCATAGGGATACCTGAAAACAATGAAGTGGCATCTCAGGGCCCAGAGTCTCTTCCTTATGAGATTATGAAAGAGAATTTTCTAGACATGTCAAGAGATTCTGAAATTCAGATAGCAGACAATTTCAGAACCCCAGCATGACTCAACCCAAATAAGACATCCCCAAGGCACATTATAATTAAGTTCACTAAAGTTAATATGAAAGAGAAAATCCTGAGAGCAACCAGATGCAAGAAATCTATTACCTACAAGGGGAAGAATATTAGAATAACTGCAGATCTCTCTGATCAAATCTTTCAAGCTAGAAGAGAATGGGCATTGTCTTTTAATCTCCTAAAACAAAAGAACTTTCAACCCAGGATCCTGTACCCAACTAAACTGAGTTTCATCTACGATGGAGAATTTAATACTTTAATGACATCCACATGCTGAAGAAATTTGCTATAACTAAACCAGCTCTCCAGGATATTCTCAAACCTATTCTCCATAATAACCAGCGTAATCATCACCATAAAAGTTTTCTCACCCAGAAACTTCTTACCAAATTCAAACTTCCACAGTGACAAAAGGATTGAAAATGTCCACTAGATTTTCTACAGATTTATCAGTATGTTCTATTAATGTGAATGGCTTAAAATGTCCTCTAAAACAACGTAGGTTGGCTGACTGGATACAAAAACTCAGGCCAGATATCTGTTGCATACAAGAATCTCACCTTACCTTAAAAGATAAATCTAGACTTAAGGTGAAGGGGATGGTCACCTATATTCCAGGCAAATGGAAAACAGAAAAAAGCAGGTGTTGCAATCTTATTCACAGATACAATAGGCTTTAAACCAACCAAAATAAGGAAGGATAAAGACAGTCATTTCGTATTTGTTAAAGGTAATACTCAATATGATGAGATTTCAATTAGTAATATTTATGCACCAAACCAGAATGCACCTCAATTAATAAGAAAAACTCTAATAGACATGAGTAACTTAATTTCCTCCAGCTCAATAGTAGTTGGAGATTTTAATATTCCTTTAGCAGTGCTGGATAGATCCTCCAAAAAGAAGCTAAGTAAAGAAATTTTACATTTAAAATTAACCATTCAACAACTGGATTTAACAGACATCTACAGAACATTTCATCCTAATAAAATTGAATACACATTCTTCTCAGCACCCTATGGAACATACTCCAAAATTGATCACATCTTAGGTCACAAGTATAACCTCAGCAAATTCAAAAGAATAGAAATTATTCCTTGCATCTTCTTGGACCACCATGGAATAAAAGTTGAACTCAATAATAACAGGAATCTGCATACTCAAACAAAAACATGGAAGCTAAATAACCTTATGCTGAATGATAGATGGGTCAGAAACAAGATTGAGAAGGAAATCACCAAATTCTTGGAACAAAATGACAATGAAGATACGAATTATCAGAACTTCTGGGATACTGCAAAGGCAGTCCTAAGAGGGAAATTCATAGCACTGCAAGCCAACTTAATGGGACACTTCAAGCAACTGGAAAAGGAAGAACATTCCAACCCCAAACCCAACAGGAGAAAAGAAATAACCAAAATCAGGGCAGAATTAAATAAAATTGAAAACAAAAGAATCATACAACAGATCAATAAATCAAAAAGTTGGTTCTTTAGAAAGGTCAATAAAATAGATAAACTTTTGGCTAATCTAATCAGGAAAAAAAGACTAAAATCTCTAATTTCATCAATCAGAAAT
>CAUYON010041203.1:0-16710 GCA_963573935.1 Arctocebus calabarensis
GGTATACATGTACCACAATTTATTAATCCATTCGTGGATCGATGGGCACTTGGGTTTCTTCCATGACTTAGCAATTATGAATTGGGCTGCAATGAACATTCTGGTACAGATGTCTTTGTTATAATGTGATTTTTGGTCTTCTGGGTATATACTTAGTAAAGGAATTATAGGGTCAAATGGCAGGTCAATTTTTAGATCTCTAAGTATTCTCCAAACATCCTTCCAAAAGGAACGTATTAATGTGCATTCCCACCAGCAGTGTAGAAGTGTTCCTTTTTCTCCACATCCACGCCAACATCTCTGGTTTTGGGATTTTTGTTATGTGGGCTAATCTTACTGGAGTTAGGTGATATCTCAAAGTAGTTTTGATTTGCATTTCTCTGAATATTAAGGATGGTGAGCATTTTTTCATGTGTCTGTAGGCCATGCGTCTGTCTTCTTTAGAGAAGTCTCTCTTCAAGTCTTTTGCCCATCCTGAGATGGGAGCACTTGTTCTTTTCTTGCTAATACTTTTGAGTTCTCTGTGGATTCTGGTTATTAAACCTTTGTCAGAGGCATAACCTGCAAATATTTTCTCCCATTCTGAGGGCTGTCTGCTTGGCAAACTTACTATGTTCTTGGCCGTACAGAAGCTTTTTAGTTTGATCAGGTCCCAGTAGTGTATTTTTGATACTGCTTCAATTGCCTGGGGAGACCTCCTCATAAAATATTCACCCAAGCTGATTCCTTCAAGAGTTTTCCTTGCTCTCCAAGAGGTCTTGACAAACTCTTGACTCTCCTTTGCTTCCGTTCATTGGTGAACTACTTCAGGACCATTGTTGCACACACCTTTCTCATGCCAATACTTTCAGTTAAGATTTTCCTAACTGTTTCTCTGTTGATGTTTACCTGGTCTCCTATGCCTCTCAGTCAGCTGATGATTTTGGCACATAAGTCAACAAATTTTTACATTGTTTTAATTGGTTCTGTTTGTTACTGGCTGCCCTGACCTCTCTTCATCAGTGACACTTACTTTCTCTCCTCTTAGAAGAATGTTTAATCCATTTGTACACTGCCATTCGCTTCATGGCATTATCCCCACAAACTTGGAGTAATGTGTCCCTGATTTCACTTCCGCTCTTGCCACATTTAACAAGAAACGTAATGTTTGTTCGTTCTCTAATTCAAGCTCCAACATTCTCACTATGTCACACATAAATACGCAACAGTAATGAATGCCACTCAGCATGCGACTGCTGCATGTTGACATGAACACAGCTGTGAGACACATATATCAAGGTTGTGAAAACTTACCGAGCAGTTTATACAGTGCTGCTCATGTAAGTACATGTTGGCAAGTTCACGAACTTTAATTCTCACCTTTGTGTGCTGAGTCTTGTGAGTACAAATCAAATAGGGGGATGTTCTTGAAGACCTCTGACCACAGAGATATCATGTTAACATTCATTAGGCAAACAGGCTGAAAACCACCAGTCCCAAATTATCAAATGTATTTTTTGTTATCCTAATTAAATAACTTGTAGGTCACCCCTTTTGTCCTTACCCATACAGAAATTTATATAATCCAAATTAATATGTAAAAGTCATTTTTAAATTTATAAATCTCAGAAGAGCAAATTAGAGATAGATTATATTCATTTCTATATTTACTTGCCTTAGTATGCTTATCTGTGGCTACCCTCCCACCCATTATATCTGGAAGTCTAGCTCATTATATTCCATCCATGGACCACAGACCACTATAGAGCCTTGAACTCATTGGGATACTAAATATTCTCTGTACTTAGAAAAATTCTTACATAGTTTAATTTGTCTTTTCTAACTCTCATCTCTTATATAGATACACAACTATTTTTCAAATGTATATGGGTGCTTGAGGTTAATAAAACATGAATTGATTTAAGAGTGCAGGTGCATTTGCAGTGATGAGTATGTCTATATATAATTCTATGAAATGAAATAAAATTATGATATAGCCCAGGAAAACAACATAAAGGGATACTAGTATTTCAGAAATGGCAAAACAATGTTTGGAAAACATAGACAGGATTTGATCTGTGAAATGAAGTAAAATTGGAGGAAAGCAGATACAGAAAAAGACCACTTTGAAGGGAGAAGCTTTAGAAGCTGCAATTCCAAAGTCAAAGGCATTAATTAGAAGAAGAGAGAGTGGACCCTGATCATCCAGAGAGGGCAGCACCAAAGCAGCTGGACGAGTCAGCCCTCACCCTCCCCCTGGGCAGACAATAACGACGTTGAGAGTGTGAAGCTGTGCCCATTGTGGCCACTGAGGCCCTTGGACCACGATGATCACCAAGAAGGCTGGGAACCTGTATACCCAGAAATTCAAGCTCCGGGTCAACCCTCCCTACTAAGCGCTTCCCACCCTTCCTAAATGATCCTCAGAGGCAGGCCATGGGAAACACATGATGCAGGTATTCTCAGATGTGGGGACACATTAGAAACTCACCAAGTGTTTATGGACAACCAGCACTGTGAAAGAGTGGAATCAAACTCAACAGACTGATGAACTAGAGCTAAGCGGCACTCAGAGTGGCCTCCAAAGAGGAATAAAGTTATCGTCTTAAAGTTAATTTGGAAGACTGACCATAGTTCCCGCTACCCTTTTAACATGAGTTGAGAATGTTGGGGGCCTAACCCTTCCCATTTCTCCTCCTCTTCCTTTCCTCCTAGAACAACAGGCCTACCTGGCCCTGCCCCAAGAGCTCCTCTGGAAAGATCCCAGAACCTTCCAGCAACTGTGGAATCTTCCTCTCCCATGCCCAGTACAAAAACAAGTCTCCAACCACCTTTGGTGTAGGTGCCCTCGTTGCTAAGGCAGATCCCTGTCCCCTTCCATCCAACTTGGCCTGAATCTCTAAAAAAATAAAAATAAATAAAATTAAATATCTGGAAAATTTTGTTCATCAAAACCAAAACCCTCAAGAGTAATACACTAAAATATTTTCTTTCTAGACTTAAGTAGTAATAGCATAATATATGAAAGAAATACCAAAATGGAACAAAGGCATAGACTTAATCACTAAAATCAAAGCTGTCTTTTTAAAAATACCAATAAAATATACAAATCTCCAGTAGTTGCAAAGAAGACATAAGAGCAAAGGCAAAAGAAATAACATTCAAAAATGAGAAATTATATCTAATTTTGGATATGGAAGACTTTTTGTTTATTTTTTATTTTTTATGTTTTTGAGACAGTCTCACTACATTGCCCTTGGTAGAGTGCCATGGTGTCACAGCTCACAGCAACTCCAACTCTTGGACTTAAGTGATTCTCTTACCTCAGCCTCCCAAGTAGCTGGGACTACAGGTGCCCGCCACAATACCCGGCTATTTTTGTTGTTGTTGTTGTTGTTGTGTTGTCATTGTTGTTTAGCTGGCCCAGGCTGAGTTTGAACCCGCTACCCTCAGTGCATGTGGCCGGTGCCATAACCACTGTGCTACAGATGCCGAGCTGAAAAAGACTTTTTAAAACATAAGAAAAAAACTAAAAACTTTATTCGATAGAATTTTATATCTATATAAAATAAATTACTTCCTTGGAATATTACCTAAATGTACTCAAGCAGAAACAGAAATTCCAAATAAACTAATTGCGGAAGAAATTGAAATAATAGTCAACAATTACACTCCAGACAGTTACCACTATCTAAGGAATTGGAGACCAGTTATATCAAATCTTAAAGAAATTGAAAATTCCTGACTATACAAATATTCCAGAGTAAATTTCCAGAGACACGATCCCCATTCATTCCATAAGGTATGCATAATTACGTTACCAAAACTGAATAATACCAAAAACCATCCTATAAACCAATCTCATTCAAGCTCTTAAATGTAAAATTTTAGAATAATACATTAGCATATCCAATACATCAATGTATTAAAATAGTAATACATTATTACCAAGAAGAATCCTTCCCCAGAAATATGAGAACAATTTGACATTAGGAAATCAGTAATTATAAATCACTACATTAATAAAGTAAATGAATAAAAACATGAGATTATCTCAATTGATGTTCAAAAAGTATTTGATCAAATTCAGCATTCTTAAAGCCCTCCGTAAGCAGGGAAAAAAAGAAAACTTTCTTAACTTTATAAAGCCAATCTGTCAAACATTGTGGTTCATGTTTGAAATATTTTCTCCAAAAACGAAATAAAACATATAAAGATGATTGTTATCATCATAGTTACATACCAGTGTACTGGAGGTTCTAGTCAATGCAACAAGGCAAAAAAAAAAAAAAATCAAATAGGATATATAATTATCAGAAGGAGAAGTATAATTTGTCAGCATTTGCATACTATATATTCACTTCTCAGGAAAATTCAGAGAATCAAATGAAAAATCATTAGAACTAATTAGAGAGTTTGTTAAGTCTGCTAACTATAAGATTAAAGTTTAAAAAATCAATAGCTTTCAAATCCAAAGAAATAAACAACTGCAAAAAAATACAATGAAATATAAAAAATAGAGAAGGAGCTGGCATGTGAGTCAAATCCAGTCCATAACCTGTTTTTGTAAATAAAATTTTCTTGCAGCATAGCAATGCCAATGTATTTACATATTATCTGTGGCTTTCACACTACGATGGCTAAGTTGATTATTTACAACAGAGATCATACAGCCTTCAAAGCCTAGAATATTTACCATTTAGCCCTTCACAGACAAAGATTGTCAACTCCTGGAATAGAGCATCTCATTCTATTAACAATGAACTCTACTATGTAGAGATATGGACAACTTATCTATTAATAAAAGTTTAAAACTTTGCTCAGTCATAAGCTGAATTTTAAATAAGTAGAAATATATACATACATAATGTTCCTGAGTAGAAAGATTCAATATTGTGAAAATGGTTCTTCTTCCCAAAGTTAATCTGTAAATACAAAGTAATTCCATTCAAAATCCCAATGGGAGTTTGTTAAACTTGACATTCTACTTCCAAAATTTAAATGAAAGAGAAAAGATAGAACTTCCACTTCGAATAATGGCAAAACCATTTTGCTTCAAACAAACTTCCCAACACACACCTCAAAGACAAGGAAGCAAAGTTAGACACGATATTTCAAAGCAGCTCTCTAAATCCATCAAAGAGTTAACAAGATCTGAAAGAAGACAAAAAAACCCCAAGAGTACAGCTTAGCATTGAAGGGTACCTTTGCCCAGCAGGCAATTATGAATCCCAAAAAGGAGACTGATAAGTTGAGAAACACTTTTGAAATCTTTATAAGGTGAAGGAGACAAAAGTTGTCCAGGCCTTGGGTAGGAACCTGATGAACCACCCACTTTCAGGGACAAGACACCAAGGGCTATGTTCCAAGCGTAAGGATGAATCAGAAGTAAACTAATCCTCCTACAAACTGCCTTTCAGGTTCCACGTGTTCCAAGATATTTCAAACCCCGAAATTGGATTAAGGTAATCCAAGATTGCTGGCCCCTGGCAGAATCAAATGAAAAGGAACTGACAACATACGATATGTCAGCAGATTTGAAAAAGAACCAAACAGAAATGATAGGTTAAAAAATACAGTGACGGAAATTAAGAACTCAAGACATAGCTGAAGTAATGAACTGAAATATACATCAGGAAAAAATATTTAGAATGAAACACAGAAAGACAAAAACATGACCATCACAGAAAAAGAAGGTAAGAGAGGCAAAGGATAGAGTGAGAAAGAGTGATACAGATTTAAGGGACGTCCCACAAGGAACGTACAGAAAGAATAGGTCAGAAGAAATGTTTAAACAATAAAATGGCCTTAAAATCTCCAAAACTAATGAAAGAAATTAATCCATGGATTTAAGACCCAATGAGTCCTTAGCAAAGTAAATAAAAATAAATATACTCCCAGAGACATAATAGTACCACTTACACAAAACCAAAGACAAAGAAAATTCTAAGCTGGGGGAGAAAACAGATTATTTGTAAGAATAAACCTACAATGGACTTCTCAAGAGCAATATGGAAGACAGAAGACAGGAGAATGGTATTTTTATTGTACTGACAGAAAATGCCAATCTAGAATTCTATAGCCAGGAAAAATACCTTTTGATAACAAAGTTGAAGGCTGGGTGGCTCATTCTGGGAGGCCAAGGTGGGTGGATTGCGTGAGCTCAGGAGTTTGCAATCAGCCTGAGCAAGAGTGAGACCCTGTCTCTAAAAATATCCAGGCATTGTGGTGGGCGCGTAGAGTCCCAGCTACTCAGTAGGCTAAGGCAAAAAGATTCCTCGAGTCCAAGAGTTTGAGGTTGCTGTGAGCTATGGATGGCACTTTACTGAGGGCAACAAAGTGAGACTCTGTCTCAAAAACTAAACTAAACTAAACTAAACTAAACTAAAACAACAAAATAAAGACATTTGCAGAAGAAAAACCTAGGGATCTGCACTACAGAAATCCTAGAGGAAAATGATCCCAGATGCAATGCTGGAGATGAAGAAAAGAACAAAGAACAAAAAATAATAGTAAATACACAGATAAACCTAAATGCGCACTAATGACTGTATTGTAGAAAATGAATAATAATGCCTTAGAGGGTTTAAATACATAATAGAATTAAAATATGCAACCACGGCATTTGAGTTTAGAGAGGAGTAAATGGAATAAAAGTCTCCTAAGTTCTCACTTGTGTAAGAAGAGAATGAGAATACCAGCTAACGTGAGACTTTGGTAAGTAAATGAAGCATGTTGTAATTTAGAGAGATCATTTAAGAATAGTAGACGAGTATATAAATTTCAACCAACAGAGGAATAAGGTTGGAATAATGTATGTGTGAAAAAATTTAAGAAAATTCTGAAAAATAGTATAAAAAGAGGAGGGATTGGTTAGATCAGATGTTAGGACAAATATTGGGAATCCACTTATCTAAATGTTGTAATGTAGACATAGGAATAGTGCCCAGGACTGAATGTATATGTTCCCCCAAATTCATGTTGAAAGTCTCCCTCCACCATGTGACCATCTGGAGATGGGGACTTTGGGAAGGTAATTAGATCATTTGAAGGCAGCCCCCATAATGGGATTGTTTTCTTCATAGAAGAAACAGCAAAAAGGACAGTTCTTCTCTTTGTTTTGTGCTACGTGAGGACGCGGAGAGAAGAAAGCCATCTGAGAACCAGGGGGATATCTTTTCTTCACCCAAATCCTACCATGTTGACCCCCTAATCTGAGACTTCTCAGCTTCCAGAACTGTGAGAAATAAATTTCTGGTTTTCAAGCCACCCAGTCTATGATATTCCGCTCTAGCAGCCCGAACCAGCTGAGATAAATGGATAACAGGACAGTTTGTGTATGTTCTACAACCACAATAGTAATGACATAATAAGGAATCAGGAACTGTTCTAAGTATTCTACTTTAAATAATTTATTACATGAATTTATAATTAATGACAAAATGTCACTTGCTATAAAGGCATCATTTTGAATTCTTAGAAAAGACTATTAAACAACTAGTTTAAAGAAAACTATATATCCAGTCGAAATAATTAACTTAGATCCATAACTCATACCATACAAAAAAATAAATTGCAGTTAGATGAAATGCCAAATGTAAAAACAGAAACTATAAAAGTGTTGGAATAAAGCAATAAAGTTATTCTTAGAATCTTAGTATTGGAAAGATTTTCCTAAATCAAGATGTATTACCTAGAAGCCACATAATAGAAGATTAACATTTTTAATCTCATAAAATTTTAAAACACTTTTGTTGAAAAATGACACCTTATAAACAAAGTTAAAGCACAAGCAGCAAATAGAAGACATTACTTGCAACACACTCATCTCATGTAGAATTTACAGCCAGACTGTATCAAGACCATATACAAATCAATAAGAAAAGGCACAATAAAAATCAGACAAATGATATGAATAGGCAATTCACAGAAGAAAAACACAAATGCCGATAATCATACAAGAAATTGCACAGCTTCCTCTGGTAATCAGGGGGATGGAAATTAAAGCAATAATCAGATGTGATTTTGTTCTCACTCTATCGCCAAAAATTAAAAAGATTGATAGTGATGAAGAGTAGCAAGGAAGTGGGGAAACAGGTGCTTTTAGACACTTGCTAGAATGCTGTGAACTTACGAGGTCATTTGGAACCCATTAGGCATCACTGACTGCTGTTTAAATGGGCATTCCCTTCACTCCACCAATTTCACTCCTGGAAACCTACCTGAAAGATACAGATAAACAGAGTGCTACCACCATGAGGGTCAAACTGTGCAGTTACAGCAGGGAGATCTGCCCCGGACACTGGAGATGCTACTCCAAGACCCACAGCTAGGTTTTCCAGTTTGTAAATGCAAAATGTGAGTTGGAGTTCTTTTCCAAGAGGACTCCTCCACCTATAAACTGGGCTGTACTCTACAGAAGAAAGCACCAAAGGGGGACAGTCAGAGGAAATGCAAGAGAAAAGAACCAGCCCTGCAGGCAAATTCCAGGGGGCCAACACTGGTGCTTCTCTTGCTAATGTAATGGCCAAATGAAATAAAAAACCTGAAGTTAGAAAGGCTCAAGGAGAACAATCTATGGGAGGCTCCAAAGGAAGCAGAAAGTCTAAGAAAGCAGGGAAAAGGACCGTGATGGCTACTGCTAAGGCTTCCACAGAGGGAGCACCCAAGCAAAAGATGGTGAAGCCTGTTGTGCCTAAGTCGGGGGTCCCCCTCACAAATCACCCAATGACCAAGTCTGATGCAAAAGCAAAACGTAGTTTATTAGCTAGCTCGGGCTAGGGCCTCCTGTTCCTGATGCAGCAGGAAAACAGAGAGGCCCCCACTGCAGAGGGGAAAGCAGTTTTAAGGGTACAGAAAGGAACAAAGGGAGGGGTGTTGGGGGAACTGCTGGGGAGAACTGATAGGGGCTTAGGGGACTGGAAAATGTCTGTTCTGGGCTAATTAGCCTGGGGAAGGATTTACTACTACTGGGGCTGATGGTGGGTGCCATTATCGTTCGGGGCAGACTTACTGGAGCCAGGGGTGGGGGAGGAAGCAGGTTGCCTATCACCTTTGGTATGCAGCTGCAAATTGACCTTTTGTATGCAGCTGCAAATTGACCTTTTGTATGCAGCTGCAAATTGAAGGCTGTGGGACAAAGTAGAATTAGTGAAAGGCTGTGGGACAAAGTGAGTTAGTTTTAACAAAATGGAGTCAGCTTTGTTCTTTCAAACCTCCCTGAGTTGGGGGGAAACGCTAAGTTGGCAGATCTGATTTTTAAATCAAGATCCAACTCTAAAAAAATAGCAATAATAAGATACGGATAAACATACAATAATCGCTGTTGTAGCCTGATTAATGAGAGCAAGACTCTGGGGATTGTGAAATTTGTAATAGTGCATCCATAGGAGAGTGGCTAAACTATGGAACCACAGAATTCTCTGCATGCATTAAAACAAAGTGGAGGTTCTTCATGTTCTGATACAGAAAGCTGTCCAAGACATTATGAGGTAAAATCAAGCTGAAAAGAATTTGTGGCACCCTGGAGCTTATTATTTTACACACATGCATAGATATGCTCAAAGGACGCTTGAAGAAGGAATCCCAAGGTGTTGATGTGGGTTACTTGTAGGGAAGGAAATGTGAGTCAAGGACAAATAAATACTAACTTTCACTATGCAAGAAATACTTCACCCAGAAGTGAGCTGGAAGCAAACTGCGTGTTAGGATCTTGAAGAGCATGCTGGAGACATCTCCGGAGAGGTTTGAGGGCGGGCCAGGCCCTGAGCCTCTGAGAGATAACACATTAGCCCCAGATCAATCTGCCATCCTTTACTTCTCAGATACATGACTTGGTGCTTTTGATTAATGAGTCATGTCTGACGGTGCTTCCAAATGGCACAAATATAACTCCACACCTGCAAGGAATGCAACATCTTTATGACCATGTGACGTCAGATAGTCAGCTATGGGCAGCTGGGGAACTGTAAGACAAGAAAGAGAGGGCAGCTAGCAAGAGGTAAACCTCTCTCCCGGAACCTTTGTTTTTATATTTATTTATTTATTTATCTATTTATTTATTTATCTCCTAGTACCTTTGAACGGCTCCCTCCCTTTGCTATCTCAACCAGATCCTTCATTAATAAGCAATAAACCTCGACTTGTGTCTGAAAATTTTAATAGATCATAGTTTGCTCTGTATTGTTTAAATTTTATAAAGAGTTATTGACAGGAAACCTATAAAATGCCAGTTCTATAAATAAATGTCCCCTAACTATAGCTTTTTATTGGATATTTAGTATCTCAATGGATATTAAGCAACTCTTGTATCTGTAACTTTAGAAAACATTTAGATGTTAAAAACAAGGGTTTTTTTACTCAAAGTATTCTGGGCTAGTTCATGTATTTTTCTCAGTTATGCTAATGGATGGAAAGGAGTGAGGTGGAAAGAGAGTGGTGTAGGAATAAATGAATTTTTAATTACGGAGCACAGATTCAAATAGGGAAAGGTCAAATTCACCCCATAGTGCACATGCCCCAAAGACTCTGAGCACAGACATGGCCTTGGGTTCCCAGCCATCACCCTGGCTTCCACCAGCCAGCAGACCCCACCTCCCTTGAGAAGGGCCCCCAGCACCTGCCTCGCTTTTTTGGCTGCACCTTCTGGGCAAAACCCCAGCCTGGTCGAACTTGATTCATCTTACTAACATTTCAGTACACCTGCCCCAGAGCAGTGAAACGTTGCCATAGAAAATCCCTTTAAATGGACTGACTGATTACACTTGAAACTCATGGCCACAGAATTCAAACAGGGACTCACCCTCCAGGACGTCTATACTAGGTTCATTTTTTTCTTCTTCCTTTCTCTCCTCTTTCACCTCCTCCCGTCCTCATTTCAGCCAATGAGGGCACCTCACTCTCCAGAGAAGAGAGAAAAAGAAGAAAGAAAAGGAAGCGATCACCAAAACAAGCTCCCTCCTCTTCCAGAGCAGTGTCAAACCTGCAGGGGGGATGCCCGCCCGGGTCTCACTGCCTCAGTGGAGGATGGCCCTGCTGCCCTCAGAGGCCTGTGTGCCCTTCCTGGCCTTCTCCAAGAGTTTGCTCTCAGGTCATGTCAGGCCTCTGCTTCAAACCTGTGACCTCCACCCCCAGGAGTTAGCAGGAAATCTCTAGCTCCGGCTGAGGATAGGAATGAACGGGGCCACCTCTGCTCACCTCTCCAGCCCAGCTCCTCCTGTCCAGGAAGCCTTCCCCCACTTCCCACCCCTGCACCTGCTGTGTACTCCCTCCTCTGCAGTGGTCTCACCTTGGCCTTCACCTCACTGGTTTTTTCTTGCCCCTCAGCTCAGAAGAAGCTGAGCCCCAGCGCTCATTGTCACTCACGCTGCCTCATTTGTGTCCTTTTTTTTTTTTGCAGTTTTTGGCCAGGGCCGGGCTTGAACCCGCCACCGGTGGCATATGGGGCCCTTTGAGCCACAGGCACCGCCCATTTATGTCCTTCTTGTACTTTGTAACAGGTCCTGTGGATGCGCCCTCCCTCCCCCACACCCCCAGCCCTTTGGCCCACCTGAGTTCACCTGTAGCTGAGGCAGACAGTTCCAGCTCGCAGGCCCTTCCCTCTGCAAGGGCCAGGGTCTCTCCACTTCTCTGCCTGAGGGATTTCTCTGCCCCAGAGAATTTGCCCAGCTTCCCATAGGCACAACTTGGAAGTGTGGATAAGTTAGCACTCGGAGACCACCCTCAGCCAGTGGGAGGTGGGAGAGCGCAGACAGATCCCAGCTCCTACCTCGCAGTGGAACAATTCTTCCTGTTGGATTGAGTTCCGGCTACCCAAACAGGTGCCTTTTCATTCACACACGTGTCAACTACCCAGCACCCAAGTCCTTGTCACGGAGCCAGACTAGGATGTACTTCCATAGTTTGAAAAAATCTTTGGTTTTTTATATATTAATATTTTCTGTCTTTCCCTATCAGACCATCAGGGACTTTCCTGACTTGGTCATCACTGTGTCGTCAATGCTAGCACATTCTTGGTGCTCCAAAAAAGAATAAATGAATAGATAGCCAAGACTATAGATCACACACACACATGCACAAGAATTCCCAGTTTTGAAGAACCAGAGACAGAGCATCCTTTATCTGAGCAGCCCCCTACACCAAGCCCCAGGATACCAGTTCTTAGCTTTCATCTTAGAAAATCGTGTTAACCATTTCCCCAGCCCGCCTTCTCCAGCAGCAGTGTTACTGGACAAACTCAGGTCTTTCAGGAGAAAAGAAAAAAGTTCAAGTTACATGTGATTAACACCAGAACATGCCCCTATCCCTGTCCTTATCTCCTGACTTTTCTTGTTCAAACCATTCCCATGTTGTCCTTCAGGGTAGATCAGGAATTTGGATTAGAAACCCTGCAAGTGGACTCCCTGGATTCAAATTCCAGCTTAGCCTCAGTTTTCCACCACCTAGCCAATGGGGATAATAACAGTCTACCTCCTAAGTCTGTTGGGGGATTAACTGCATTAAAGTGGGCAGTGTGCTTAGGACAGTGCACCCATGGTAAGCACTGTGCAGGTACTCACCATTCATTAGCTGTCTTATCCTCCATCTTTGGAGCATTGTGTGCACAGCTGTGTGGTCTGCACACAATGCTCTTGGTGAGCATCCTTGCCCAGGGTGATGCACTCTGAGGCAGCTGGTGACTCACCTGGTCCCTCCCATCACTTAGTGCACAGCAACCCCTCATTTCCATCTTGTCCTCAATCTGGACCACCACAATGCCTTAGAGCAGTGATTTTCTGGTGTGCAGTGAAAGGATCTTAGGTGTTCCACAAAAAAATTTTAAAGCTTATTCATTAAATTATTTTTAAAAGAATTTCAAAGCACGGCATGCATATCTATTTTTTTTTATTCTTTTATTCTTGCTCAACATAATTGAAGTGTGCCATGGAAGTTTAACTGTAGGTTCAAATGTGCTGTGAGATAAAAAAGGTCGAAAAACGCTGCCTTAGAGAAACAGAATCCAGGCTCCTGGGTATGACATAAAGCCCTTGCTGAGATGTAAGACACTCTTGGTCCATACAAAAACCTACCTTGGTCCCCCCAGCAGGGGAGCTGTGATAGTTAATTTTTTTTTATTAACTTATTTTTTATAATGTCATTTGTACAGAGAACATACATACATTTACGCCATTATGGGATTCGTTGTGTTGATTATTTGTACGAATTGGAGTGCTTACATGCTACTAGTCAACATAGCCTTCACCTCTTATATTCTTCTTAGTAAAGTATCTCAGGAATGAATAGTTAATTTTATGTTACAAGTTGGCTGTGGTCAAATGTTTTTCTGCATGCTGTGAGGGCATCTTGGGATGAAGTTAACATTTAGCTTGGTGGGCTTTAATAAAGCAGGCTGCACTCCACAAGTAGATGTGCTCCATCCAATCAGCTGAAGTCCTGGATATAACAACTGACCTCCCCCACGCAAGAAATTCTGCCCACAAACAGCTTTCAGATACAAGCTTGGCTCTTCCCTGGGTCTCCATCCCCGTGGCCTACATTGTGGATTTTAGGCTGGCCAGCCTCTGGATCTATACCTATAGGCTGCAGTTCCCTAAAGAGGACCTAACGGGTCTGTGGCCTGTTAGGAATGGGGCCACGCAGCAGGAGGTGAGTGAGTGGAGCACCATCTGTATTCACAGCCACTCCCCATCACTGGCATCACTCTTCCCCTGAGCTCCCCCACCTGCCTTATCAGCTTCATTAGGTTCTCAAAGGAGCATGGACCCTACTGTAAATGGCGCGTGTGAGGGACGCAGGTTGTGTGTTCCTTAGGAGAATCCAATGCCTGATGATCTCAGGTAGAGATACAAGGCACTTGAGTCATCCCCAAAATTGTCTTCCTTGAAGCAGGTCCCTGGTACTAAAAAGGCTGGGCGACCACTGCCTATAGGTATATCTATGTCCACGTCCTATGGATTATGTTTGTCTGGAGAACCCCAACACAGGATCCAACCTAAGAAAGACTCTCTGCCCCCTCGTGGGAGGGGGCACCAAGAATGCCCCCACATTCTTCTCCCTTCCCTCCCCAGACTGACAGGTGTTTCAGCTGGGTGTCGAACCAATGCCCCTTGCTTTCACATTTCTACTCCCGATGTATTTTTTATTGCCTTTAACAGCTGATATGTCAACATATTTGCTTTAAATGTTTCATGGGAAAACAGCCTCTTTGGGAGAATGTTCTCATAGGGAAAGATTGCCCCTCCTCTCTGCCAACCCCATGCTCCTCATGTTCAATTACCCTTGATCTGATGACCATCCATTCTAGCGCCCATGTTAACATACTCATCCTTCATTCTAAACAGACACATGCCCACACATACCAGCTTCATGGGTGGACTGGTGAGTGGCCCTCTTCAGTTGAGATCCCAGTACTGAAAGGCTGATTTTCTAACTCCTATCCCAAGATAACTCATGACATAGCCTATGGGATCCCTGTGGAGAACCATACAATGACTAATACACACAAATTTTTATTTAGAGTTTTATCTAGACTGAAATTATTGGCAGAACAACCCAGACCCAGAAGACGCTTCCCCCTGAAATTCTCACCTTGAGTTTGTGATATTTTAAAGACTCTTCCCACATGGGACCTCACTCCATTACCCAAAAAGTCTTTGATGCTCTTTTTTGAGGGGCTCAGTTCAAAGATATGTGGCTTGTTTTTGTTGTTGTGTTTTTGTTTGTTTCCAGTTGTCTCTATGTCCTGAATGCCAAGTTAACTCTGCTTCTATTTTCATGTAAATTTCATCTCACTGAGCAAAACACAACTTTAGACCAATGATTTTCAACTAATGTGCTGGGAGAGGATTTTTGTGTGCCACAAAAATTTTTAAAGATCATTAATTACATTATTCTCAAAAGAAGTTTAAAGCACAGTAAGTATATTCTGCTTTTTTTTTACTTTTTTTTTTTTTTTTTTATAAGCATGACTTAAGTGTGCTAATGAAGTTTAACCAGAGTTTCAAGGGTGCAGTGAGAGAAAAAAAAAAGGTTGAAAAACATTGCCTTAGACCAACTCCAGTAACTCCCATTAAGAAGATTGTGTATATGAATCGTGCCCTGTGATTGCACCAATGTACATAATTATGATTCAATAAAATTATTAAAAAAAAAAAAAAAAAGAAGATTGTGGCATTGGTTTCTACTCACGGCGCACAAACAGTGCCTGAAACATACACAGCTCAGTAAATATCCACTGAATAAATAAATATACCCCTGACAGTAAAAACCCTTCCAGTTGACACATTGATTTTAGCAGCTGAATTCTATTAGGCCCAGGCATGATATTCTTCTTATTAATTCTCCTTTGTGTTTGCTGAGATTCATGACTCTATATATAGATATATCCCAAACCCCCCAATTTTGGAAGATTTGTTCCACATTTCTTCTAATGGATTTTGTCTAGTCCTCCCTCCATTTCTGGGACTCTAATTATTCTTATAGTAGAGATTTTTATAATTGCCTCATAAGTCCTTGAAGCTCTGCTCTTTTCTCTTCAATCTTCCTTTTCCTCTGTTCCTCAGATTTAGTCAATTCTATTGATCTGTCTTCAAGTTCACTAACTCCTCTGTCACCTCTACTCTGCTAATAAGTCCACCCCATGAATTATTTATTTTAGATATTTATTTTTCAGGCCTAGAATTTATATTTGGCTCTTTTTTACAGCTTCTATATCCCTGCTAAGATTTCCTGTGTTTTTAATCCATTATGAGCATGTTTTTAATAATCGGAACACAACTGTAGTTGAAGTCGCTTTAACGACTGATAATTTCAGTCTCTGGGCAATATTGAAGATAGCCTTCTTTGACTGTCTTTTTCCTTGAAAATTGGTTCCATTTTCCTGTTTCTTCATATGCAGAATGATTTTGGATCATATCTTAATTATGCGGATTGTTACATTGTAGAGATTCTGGACTCTGTCTTATTACTGCGAAGAGTGTTAATGCTTTTGTTTTATAGGCATCTAACTTGGTCAGACTCAAACTAAAAGGCTGTCTCATCAGAAGTGCACAGCAGATTAAATTTCACTTCAATTCTTTTGGTCTCAGCTGCAAGCCGTTCAGCATCTGAATCACGCCTGCATAGCTCAGGGATCAGATGGAGACTCGGGCAGAGTTTATTCACAGAATTTGGAACTTTCTTCTCTGATTTCTTTCCTTCCAGAATTCCTCCCTCGTTTCCCAGCAACTATCCTCTAGCTCTTCCTTTAATTCTTCATGCCAGTTCCTTTTTCCAAGTTTCAAGCGTCCTACAACAAAAATCCACCTTGTTCTTGTCCACTCCTTGGGGCCTTTAGGGTTTCTTTATTTTATCTAGTGTTTGATGTTATTATCTGAAAGAGAGTCAGTCTTTGGGGAGCTTATGCCATCAAACTGGAAGAAGCAGCAAATCATAATCGGTGTGTTCACTTTACAATGATTCTCAACATTGTCAGTTTGTGCAGACTCAAGTACCATTTTAAAATTGTTTATTTATTGGGCAGTGCCTGTGGCTCAAAGGAGTAGGGCGCTGGCCCCATATGCCAGAGGTGGTGGGTTCAAACCAGCCCCAGCCAAAAAAAAAAATCTAAAAGGGAGAGAAATATAATAGTGAATAGAGATGATGAGATTTTCCACTTGCACAGTGCCAAGTTGAGTCAGGGTATGGAGTGTATTGAGGAGATCAATTGGAGTAATCAATAATGCCTGTGAAGGA
>CAUYON010041211.1:0-56768 GCA_963573935.1 Arctocebus calabarensis
GCCGGGTGTTGTGGCGGGCGCGTGTAGTCCCAGCTACTTGGGAGGCAGAGGCAGGAGACTCGCTTGAGCCCAGGAATTGGAGGTTGCTGTGAGCTGTGATGCCATGGCACTCTCTCCAGGGTGACAGCTTGAGGCTCTGTCTCAAAAAAAAAAAAAAGAACACTTTAGTGGCAATCACAACAACAAAAATAAACAAATGGGACTTAATTAAATTGAAAAGCTTCCGCATAGCTAAGAAAACAACACTTAAAGCAAATAAACAACCTTCAGAATGGGACAATATATTTGTATAGTATGAATCTGAAAAAAGGTTGGTAACTAGAATCTATAAAGAAAAATTAATCAACCAGAAAAGAGTAAATAGTCCTATCCACCAGGCAAGAGACATGAGCAAAACCTTCTCTGAGGAAGATAGATGAATGGCTAACAAACATATGGAAAAATGGACATAGTCCCTAACCATCAGAGAAATGCAAATCAAAACCACCCTGAAATATTACTTAACCCCAGTGAGAATAGCCCAAATCACAAAGTCTCAAAGCTGCAGATGCTGGCACAGATATGGACAAAAGGGAACACTGTTGGTGGGACTGCAAACTATACAGTCTCTTTGGAATGAAGAATGGGGAATCTTCAAGGAACTCAAATTAGACCTCTCATTTGATGCTGCCATACCATTACTAGGCCTCTACCCAGAAGAAACAAAATCATTTTATTATAAGGACATATACACTAGATTGTTTACAACAGCTCAATTTACAATGCCAAAATATGGAAACAATCTAAGTGCCCACCAATCCAGAAATGGATTAACAAGCTGTGGTATATATATACCATGGAATACTATTCAGCCACTAAAAAAGACAGAGACTTGACATCTTTTGTACTAACATGGATGGAGTTGAAACACATTCTTCTTAGTAAAGTATCACAAGAATGGAGCAGCAAGATCTAATGTACTCAGTATATGAAGCCAGTATATAATCTAACACATGCTCACGTAAGAGAAAAACTCAAATCAATTCAACATGGGAGGCAGGGGAGTGAGGGAAGAGGAGAGAGGAAAAGGGAAGGAGATGGGTGTGCTCCCACTTAATGAGCACAATTGTACGGCACACCTCTTGGGAGGGTGACACAACTCTAAAAGAGACTCTACCTAACAAATGCAAACATTGTAACCTGTTTCTTTGCACCCTCAAATTCACCTGAAACTTAAAAAGGAAAAAAAAAGAAAATTTATTCAGGACCCATAGCCAGCACTTTAGGAAAAGAAGGACATAGAGTAAGAGACAAGGTGAACAACAGATGGAAAAACTAGAGCATCTTATAAACAGCCACATACAACACAGGCTGCTAGCATCCAATACTTAACTCTGGCCACACACCTCAACAACGTTTTCTTGCAATAAGAAGCATATTTTTGGAAAATGAGAGCACAATAAAAGAAATTGGCTTAAATGAAGATAAGCTATATGCGTTTGTTTTCCATTTTTGCACATTTTAAACTGCTTTCACATAAATAGAAAATAATTAACACATACATATCACCCAAGTTATAGGCATGGTACAGCAGAGATTAAATTTTTTATTAAAATTTAACCTTTGGAAAATAAATATGAGCTTCACGCTTCACTCCATCATTTTTCATTAATTTTAATTTAGAAGGTGCTTGTCTCCTTTTAGCTGTCTGAAAATACTTTCTAAATTTTGAGTGTAAAGTGAGAGTGCATTTCAGATACCTAATGTGTAATGCTTGCTCTTCAAGCAAAGTCTCAGAGGGGTTCAATTGCAAACTTCTGCTCCAGAACTGTGCAGGGAAATATAAAGTTATCTCCGGAATTAAAAGCCATTGGCCTGGGAAACTATTACACCAGAGACGTCTCATCCTCCTCCCTCCACTACCCGAAGTGTTATTGCTGCTAAACAGAAATGAAGCCAAACTCCCAGTCTCTCCAGATGGTTTAGGATATTTTATCAATGGAAAAAATGAAAAAGCTGGGGGAAAGATGTGTACAATTCCTATAAAATATTTGAGTTATGCTTACTAATTTGGGTAAAGAAAGAAAGCATTCTAAAATTCTATTACTATGCTTCAACTCTTCCTAACTTACCCAGAAGGCTTTAAATGAAGAAGAGATGGAACAGAATTTTCAGGTCTGGCATCGTGTCTTTTGATGTGGACCTTCTGCAGAATATTTTAAAAGGAGGTGTTAGGAAGAACTGATGTCTCTCACATCTTTATTTCTAAAATAAAGACCCTCTGCTAATGATTCAAGGCAGACAATCCATCATGTGGTGGAAAGAAGATGTGACTGAGAGACGGGAGACAAATCCTCATCCTGCCTTTGCCACAAACTAATTTTATGTTCTTAGCCAAGGCACTTATATGCCACCAAATTCATCTTTCTTCCTTCCTTCCTTCTTTCTCTCTTTCTTTTTCTTTATTTCTTTCTATTTCTTTTTTTTTTTTTTTTGAGGCAGAGCCTTACTTTGTCACCCTCAGTAGAGTGTCATAGCTCACAGCAACCTCAAATTCCTGGGCTCAAGCTATTCTCTTGCCTCAGCCTCCCTAGTAGCTGAGATCATAAGCACCTACCACTATGCCTGGCTATTTTTAGAGACGGGGTCCCTCTCTTGCTCAGGCTTGGCTTGAACTCCTGAGCTCAGGCAATCTACCCACCTTGGACTCCCAGAGTGCTAGGATTACAGGAATGAGCCACTGTTCCCAGCCCAAATTTAATTTTCTTACCTATTAAGTGACAAGTTAATCCTTAAAATCTCTTCCAACATTTGCCTCTCTGGAAATTAAATGGTGTTTTCTAGCTATACATTTCTGCCTCATCTTAGTCAGATCTCTGTAATATCATGGACTTGGTATCTTAAATAATAAACATTTATTTCTCAGTTCTGGAGGCTGGGAAGTCCAAAATCAAGGCACCAACAAATTCAATATCTGAAGCTGGGCTCAGTGAATGGCTCATGCCTATAATCCTAACACTCTGGGAGGCCAAAGCAGGAGGATCCCTTGAGCTCAGGAGTTTGAAACCAACCTGAGCAAGAGTGAGACCCCATCTTTAAAAAAAGGAAAAAAATTACTATCTGGAGAGGGCCCACTTCCTGGTTCATAAATGGTGTCTTCTTGCTGTTGACCTCACATGGTGGGGAGACAAGAGAACTCCCCGGGGTCTCTTTAAAAAGAACACTAATTGGGCCAGGCACAGTGGCTCACATCTGTAATCTTAGCACTCTGGGAGACCCAAGCAAGTAGATAACTTGAGCTCAAGAATTTGACATCAACCAGAACAAGAGCTGTCTCTAAAAATAGCTGGGCAATGCAGCAGACACCTGTAGTCCCAGCTACTCAGGAGGCTGAGACAAGAGGATCACCTGAGCCCAGGATTTTGAAGTTGCTGTGAGCTATGAGGCCATGGCTCTCTAGGGAGGGCAAAAGTGAGACTTATCTCCAGAAAAAAAACAGCTATCACATGTAGGAAAGCTTCACTCTATGACGTACTTACCTCCCAAATGCCCTAATTCCTAATACCATATCATTGGGAGTTAGGGTCTCAACATACAAATTTGAAAGGTCACAAAGCTTTAATCCATACACCTTCCAAGTATCTCCTTAGTTAACTGTCTGAGCTCTGCGTCAGACAGTGCAAAACAAAGCATCTCTTCTGCCTATGAGCAGATTATAGCTTAAAAGTAGATCAGGAGTCCTTCTGGCCAGCATCCCAAAGAAAAGTGATCCATGTGTTTAAAACACATACATCTGTGTCATCTGTGCAAAGTTAACTTTTAGAAAAGAACTTGGAATAAGTGTGCAAGAATAGGAAAATTCTTCTCTAAAAACCAAGAACAATAAGACCAATCTATCCCTTCCAAGAACTTAAATGCATTACAAAACTATAATAATTAGCAAAGAGTACCAATGTATAAATAGAGAGGGAAATCAGAACAGAAGAATCTATAAATAAATCTACTTATAGATGAGCACTTAGTATACCAAAAAAAGACACTTCTGCATATCAGTGGAGACAAGAAGGATATATCTGTAAACAAGTAGCTATTGGGAAAAAATAAGTTGATCTCTAGCTCCCTCTTTACACCTAAATAAAATCCATATGCCTGAAAGATTTGAACATTTTTTTTAAAAAAAGAAACAAAAAACTTTATAAGAGGATTAGAGGGTATTGTGTGAAAATATTTCAATGTCCCAGAGTGGGAAAGACTTCATCAAAATCCAGAAGCTATTTAACAAGGGAATAAGAGATTTAACTACTTAACTTTTTTTAAATGTCTGAATGAAGAAAAACTCATTAAGTTAAAAAAGAAAAAAAAAATGACATTTCCTAAGCCTACTGCCCCTGAATAAGACAAAACAACCTTGTTATCGTACTTCTGAGCAAGGGTCTGAGTCTCAAGTTTTCTGAGTCTAAAATGGGGGGGACAGTAGTTCCTCCGTCAGAGGCTGTTGTTGGGATTACATTCAGCTGTCCCCAACACGGAATGATCATGACTATGTGAATGACAAATAGGAGTCAGTTCCCACAGGTGGCATTTGCTCCACCTCTCAATTTCAGTACAGCCCAATGAGAGGTGCTTTGAGAGTAGAGTAAAAGAAGTCATGTCCATCTGAGAAATCAAGAAAGGCTCCTGAGCACAAAGCATGGGATCAACAATGAAAGAACAAAACCACAGAGCACCAACAGGCGCAGGCCCAGTGCAGAGCACGCCACGCCTCCAAACAGGTGCCGTGGGAGACAGTGTGGGCCCCTGCAGATTAGCAGTCAAGACAGCCCCAGGGTCCAGCTGGGGGGTTGGCACAACTTCGGCACATCTCTGTATATAAGTGGGGATTTTTTTGCCCTTACAGTCTATATTTGGTTTTGGAATTGTGCAAATTGGCAGGCTCATCACAGCAAGATCAGTGCCAACCAGATGTCAGCTATGTAATTAGTCAGTTTTCTGTAATCCCAGAATGTGAAAGTTGAAATAACAAAGAAGAATGACTACCATCTATTTAGCACATATTCTCTGCTAGGCATGGTACCAAGCGCTCATATCCATATGCAATTAAATATTTAGGAAGTACTTCTCATGGGGCTATTGTTGTCACAGGCACTGGGCAGGATGCTGCCTACACTGTCCCTGACTTGCAGCTTTCAGAGCTCACTGGGATGTGTGCCAGCAACAGGCCACTCCAGCACAATGCAGTGATGTCGAGGAAACACGTGGAGGCCACCTGGCCACACCTATGGTTCAGTGAGCACTTTCCAGAGGAGATGTTTCTATGCTGGGGCCAAAGGAGGACTAGAACAATGGGGGCGGTACGATGACCTCAACAGAGGGGTTTGCAGCTGAAAGGGAGTGTCTTAATGTGTTTAATGTAGTTACTGACATGGAATCCATTTTTAGGCCTGCCATCATTATTCGAAATGTAGTTGTACCCTGACACTTTGGGCCTAGTTAAAACATCCCCTCAGGTGTGGTTGTTGGTTTTATGGCCTAATTGTTCCTTATCCCAAAACCCAAAGCATCCCACAGCCACTGACCATAATGAACCTAGTGGTCAATGCCAGAGACATGTCAGTAAGTGCCCTGCTTTGCTCGTGTTTTCTTTAAACTGAACATTCCACTGCCCCCTTGAGGAAACCTAAGGTGTCCCAAATTTTGGAATTGTTCCTTATCCCAAAACCTAAAGCATCCCACAGCCACTGACCATAATGAACCTAGTGGTCAATGCCAGAGACATGTCAGTAAGTGCCCTGCCTTGCTCGTGTTTTCTTTAAACTGAACATTCCACTGCCCCCTTGAGGAAACCTAAGGTGTAACATCTCCAGGCCTTAATAAAGTAGAATTACACAGGTTCTCTCTCTCTCCCCCTCTTTAGCTGCATCTTGATGATGAAAAAGCCATATTCTGCCAAACTATTTGAAGAGATTTATCAGAGCCAATATGAGTGATCATGGCTCAGAAAGACACAATCTCAAGAGTTCCTGGGAAAGTGCACCCAAAGCAGATATGATTTTTTGATTTTATACATCTCAGGGAGACAGGAATTTCAAATCAAATCAAATCAATATATGCAAGGTGTACACAGGTTAGGCCCCAAAATGAACATCTTGCAGTGGCTACTTAAAGTCATAAGTGGATTTAGGCGTTCTGAATAGGTGGCAATTGGTTGAGAGAGTTAAGCTTTGTCTAAAAGCTAGAGTCCGTAGGCAGGAAGGAATGCTTCAGTAACTGGGATGAGGGGTATGTTGTCATGCAATGCTGTCCCACAGTCAGGTTGGAAAGTAAGCCACGTTATACAGGAGCATAAAAAACAGTTTTCAGGAGATTTAGTGATTTGTAAAGTGTAACTCTCCATGCTTTGTCATTTGAGCATGACCAAAGAAAGGTCAGAGTTCAGTTCTTAGATCCCCCCTGCTGACCAGAGATTATCCCATGGAATACATATGCAGGTGAACAGCCCATAGGAGGTCCCACAGCACTAGAAAGGCTCATTCGTAGCATTGTCTACTTGGTCATCTGGCATTGGTGATGATAGTTTCTATTTAGTGATCTTAGGGGAAGGACATGGTTGACTTGATTTTATAGCTAATTATTTAATAGCCGAGGGTTCAGTCTAAGAAAACATCCCAGAACGGATCTATTCTACAAGCTATAATGCACGGTCCAGGTTTTTGATTATGTCTTTCTTCTTTTCCTATGTGTGGCATTGCATCCAAGAGATAGATGATATGGTGACAAGTATCATACAAACAGTTTTGATTCGGCATCCAAAAAGTTACAGGCAGAATCAGAAGACAGTAAACAACCTCATCAGAAAAAACGATCCCCTCTATTCATCATCATGTTCTTTAATCAGACTCACAGTGTGTTTACCTTTCTTACCAAGGGTCACTTGAGGAAAAATCTCATTTGAGGATCGTAGAACCAACACCAAATCAGAATGTAACAAATTTAATTTTTCTTCTGGTCAGTTGGTTCCCATGAGTATAACACCCCAGAGAGAATAGAAATCAAATTCAAGAATCACCTGATCCCCAATGTCTAAATTGTCATAGCTGTGGTTTACAGTCGACAGATCTATTTTTCCCACCAACTTTGTGTAGCACCAAATACTGGTATTGGAAATCAGAAAAGAAATTTTGTTAACAGGAAAAATCATGTCATTTTACAGTGTCATTTTGTTAGCCCTTTCAACAAAAATAGCCTTCTCCTATGTACCAAATCTTATGTCCCATGAGGGTGGATATTTATGGGAAAATTCAGAAATCAGGGTTCCAAGTAGTTGTAAGGCACAACCATTTTCCTTTTCTATTTTCACAATTAGAGAGGGAAATAGGTTGTCATGTGTTTTTATTAACTATAGTAGTCCATTGGCTCTCCATGTGTTACTTATAATGATCCCAATCCCTGCTAGTTAAACTATAGAATACTTTTGAGTCTCATTCAACTTTGGTGCCTAAGCTTTAAAAATGCAGTGTCTGAGATCACATTTACCATCTAAAAGTATCCACAAATTTGGGAGACCATACGTCTTTCATAGGTGGTTAGACTGTGCCTTAGCAGTGAATATTGTACGTTTCATAGCTACACTGAATTCCTTCGGTAATAACATGGACATAAAACCTTGCTGGGTTAGAGCACCTACCTGTATGTCTGGAAGTGTGATTGTGTGGCTTATCCAGTTTCTTTTATCCATTTGACGAGTGCTGCATCACCTTTTAGGGAAGCCTCCCATCCCATTGTCTCTTCTTAGAATAGCATTCCTTCTATGTGGCCCATTTCTGAAAGGGAATTTTTCTCTAAGGAATACTTTCCTTCATTAGCCATGAATTTAACTTGTCCCAATATACCTAGCCCAGTTTCAAATCCTCCAATGAGTCTGCATGTCAGTCTTTTGGATGGCCAATCTTAGTGTATCCATTAGCAATGCTATTCCCATTATGTGCTAATGGCATCCAGACAATTTGGATAAATGGAGTCAACTCTCAACTGGTGAACATCTCCAATGATTGTCAGGTGAGTGGAGGTTATGCCTGAGTGTGCCCTTGTCTGGGTATTCCGTAAGGCTTCCCAGAGATGCCCTTGCCTTAAGAGGGTGGAATTTGTGCTGTCAGGGACTTTTATCCATTGACTGACTCCCCTGTGTAGTTCTATAAGAGCAGTGCCAATGTGGCTGATGCTCGGTAAGGTCATCCAGCCACAAGCACAGGGCTGATGGTCACTTGAGCAGGTTATGCAGTAGCAGTTCACATAGAGGGATGCTAGTTTCCTCCGTCATACCCAGGCCATTGCCTCATCTTACCACCTGCACCAGTATCCATTGTTATCCAATGTTTTACCTAATTAGACCCCCTCAATATCGTCCCAAGGTACTGTTAGGTAAATACTCCTTCAGAATATCACATTTGGTGAGAGCCTTAGTTCCCTGAGGATGTTTAGAGTGGAATTTTTCCATTCAGTAGCTTTCATTTCATTCTGATCTGTGTCATACCAAATAATGTGGGCTGTAGCTACAGAAAAATTAGTGAGATTTATGGGTAACCAAGAGAAGTTTTCAGGTTTGAAGAAAGAAGGAGTGTGGGGTAGGTAGAGGAGATTATGAAAATGAAAGTGAGGGAGTAAAATATTTTTTTCTGATTTTAGCTATGAAATTTACAAATGAACTCACATAGAAAAATTATACCAAAGCAGATTCCATAGATCCCAAATAATCTTTCAGGGGTCTTGGTTAAAAATTTAGGGTTTTCAGCAATATATTCTATAATGAAAAGAGTAAGAAGGAAAGTTATTTCAGAGTTTGTGAGGACTGGTCTAGTCTAATGTCTCTGGAAGGATGTTTACTTTGGTTGTTGCTCCAGAGACTGGCTGACACTCGGTGTTTTCTGAAATCGCAGGCAGGTGTTGGAGACTGGTTCAGAGATCCAGGTGTGGTTGGGAACATGGTCAGGTACCCCTTTTAGATGTGAGATGTGAATCCAAGAGGCAACTCCCATTAATTTTGCAGCATGAGTCAGTTAAAAGTACCAAGGCCAGACCTGGTATCTCACATTCTAGCACTTTGGGAGGCCAAGACAGGAGAATCACTTGAGGCCAGGAGTTCAAGACCAGCCTGAGCAAAATAGCAAGACTCTACCTCTACAAAAGATAGAAAAATTATACAGGTGTGTTAGAGCATACCTGTAGTCCCAGCTACTAGGGAGGCTGAGGCAGGATGATTCCTTGAGCCCGGGGGTTTGAGGCTATAGTGAACTATGATGATGCCACTGAACTCCAACCTGGGTGGCAGAGCAAGACCCTTTCTCCCCTCTGAAAAAAGTACCTGGAAAGGTCCTCAGCATGTGGAGTCTCTTAGCCAGTGTCCTTTTCAGCACACAAATTGACCTAATTGGAATAATGTATGAACTGTCAAGTTCTGCCCACCTGTGAGCCCACTGTGGAAAGACTCTGCCACCAGCTTTGTATTCTTTGTTAAATTTTTAAAACTTCCTTGGCAATAATGTAGTATTTTCCCCTTGAGTATAGCTGGCTAGTATAAGCCATTGTCTAGCCTCATATGTCTTCCTACTATTATTTCAAGTGATAAACAGTGTTTTCCAAAAGTAGTTCTGAGATTAAGCAAAACCAGTGGGAAGGCTGGTTAACACCCTCTGTTAACTTAGCTAATTGCGTTTCTTTTGTGTCATTTGTCCATTCTACCAACTCAGAGATTGGGGATGACAGTCACAATGGAAATAAGGTATTATGGGCCAGATTTTGCAAATAGGTTGAACAAATTGTCCAGTAAAATGAGTCCGTGGTCACTAGTTACCTCAGAAGGGATTCCCCAAACCAGAATAATTCTTTCTAACAATATTTTGTCTACCATTAAGGCTGTAGCTCTCTGACAAGCAAATACTTCTACCCAATGAGAAAAGACACAAACCAAGACCAGCTCCTTATAAGTTTGAGATGATGGCATCTAGATGAAATCTAATTGCTGTATTTCAGGTGGTCCTGTAGGCAAAGGAAAATAACCTTGGGAGCCATTAAGGGCTTGCCAGAGTCATGTTTCAGATATACAGTATGTTGAGAGTATATCTTTTGGACTGTTGTGAAGGATGGTGTCCAGAAATAATTTTCCCTATGATAACACTTCTCCAGGACCCGATGAGTCATTTCATGAATAAATCAAAGCAAAGGTAATTGAGCCCCTGTGAGAACCCTGTGGGGTTTTTATTAGGGCTTATTCATAATTCTCTTCTTGGGTCAAATATACCTCCCTTCTGCTGCACCAGATTTGTTTCTCCTGAGGAGATGATGCCTGTTAATATCGTACAAGGATGTGAGTGAGGATGTTGGCAGAACAGAGGATGCATTCTCATATAGAACAGGCCATCTCACCTTCCTTTCTAGGGCAGCATTCTTTGCTACAGAGTTGACTAGATTATTTCCTTTTCATTCTTCAGTATAACATTTTGAAGGCCTGGGGATTTTTATGATTGCCTGCTGCTTTGGCACTGGAATTGCTTCTAATAGCTCTGAGATGTTGTGCGCATTTTGTATAGATTGCCCAGAAGAGGTATGAAATGCCCCATTTACATAGCATGCCAAAATCATGGGCCATGCCGAAAGCATATCGGCTATCAGTGTAGATATTTGCCACTTTTCTTTCAGCCAATTGTCAAGCTTTAGTTAATGCTATTAATTCAGCCTTCTGGGTTGATTTCATTCCTTGTAGCTGGGCATTTTCTATCACGTCTACTGTGAAAGTGATGGTGTATCCTCCCCAGTTATGTCCCTGATTGTCCCTTAAATAAGAGCCATCTGGGAACCAAATTAAGTCAGCATTCTTGGTGGTTTTCCGTCAGTCTTCCCTAGAGGAGAGGAAGGTATCAGTTAGCAGACTGCAGTCCTGTTCTTCCTCTCCTTGTTTGCCTGGAAGAATGAGCAGGGTTGTAGAGCTAAGAGTGTTACAGCACCTCAGAGTAATTAATTTTAGGGGCATGAAGCAGGAACATCTCATAGAAAAGGAAGCAACTGACAGAATAGTGTTGGGTGTGGGGGGAATTTAAGCAACATTCTACAGAATGGTAAGTGGAGACCCCAGGACAAATTTTTCCACATCATTTTGTAAAATGGCTACAGCTGATGGCCCTCAAACCATGGGGAAAGGGGATCCCTCTTGCTACTGGGTCTACTGTTGAGGCTGAAATGACCAAATGGCCTCTGACCCTCACCATGTTTTTGAGTTGCTCCTCCTAGACCATTGCCATTTATTTTTTGTGCAAGAAGGAAAAAGGAAAGGCTGTAGTTGGGGTGCCCTGAAGCGGGCGCATGGGGAAGAGCCCACTTTCAGTTCTCCTGTGTTGTCCTTCCCGGCCAACTGGTTGGGTCTGTTTAACTTTATTCAGTAAGGGTTGAGGCATTAATGAGTAATTGGAATCCAACTTCCACAATGGCCTGTTGACCCTAAAAACCCCCTTAATTGTCTTTATGTTTGGGGCGCAAGAAAGGTCATGAGGACAGAGAGTCCCTCGGGGTTTATTAAGCAGTCCCTTTAGAGAAATTATGCACCCTAAGTGTTTAACTTGAAGGCGACAACATTGCAATTCATCACTGAACACTTTGTGTTCCTTCAAGCAAGCTGCTGTGACAGATAAATAGTGTCCCCTCTGCCTTCTGTCAGGGAGGATGAGCACAACTACAAATCACACGCCGAATTAGGAGAGATCTATTAGGAAAAGTGAAAGCATTTAAGTCTGCCTTTAATATTTCAGAAAATAAGTAGGAGTCTCAGAATAACTTTGGGACAAGACTGTCCACACACACTGGTGACCCTCCTACGATATGGGTTCTTCCTCTCTACAGACAAGCTGGAGAAAGCACTGCCCCAGTCAACGACAGAGCAGCAAGGTGTATGGGGTACAGGCACCAGGATGCCTGGGAATTATTCTTTATATACCGCCCTTCTGTCCTGAATGAGTCTCCAGTCTTCTCCATTTGGCTTTTTACCTGGGAGGATAGGCCCACTGCAAGGGCAGATTCTTATGGATCCCTTGTCTAAATAGTCCTGAATGATTCCTAGTAAGGCTCCAGGGATATAGGGACATTGCTTAATGTTTGGCAGGGGCTTACATCTATCTATGGATATCTCCCCAGGAACAGCTGACTTAATTCCTCCAATATCCATAAGAACTCACCAATAAAGAATCTGGTACTTTGGATAAAAAGGGCTCTAACTCCTCTTGTTTAAATTCTTGGTTTTCTTTAGCAAGCTCACCTCATGTGTTGGCTTTTATAATTCTTCTGTGTCTCCCAAGTTGGGAATTATTTCTCTCTTCTGTGAAAATGAGATATGAGCATGTGGGTCTCTAAGAAATCCTATCCAGCAAATGTACAGGGCACCATTTCCTACAGGAAAACACGCCACCCTGTTAGTTGTCTTGATTAAAACTGAAAAGGATTTGAGTCAAAATCTGTAACTGGCAATTTTGAAACCCCTGCCATTTGAACTTTTCCTTTACTTCAAAGGAGAGAAGTTGTTTGTTTTTTTTTTTCTTCTGTTTTGTTGTTTGTTTTTTGGAAAAAGATTCTCAGTCTGTTGCCCCAGGCTAGAGTACAGTGACCTAGATGTAGCTCACAGTAACCTCAAAATCCTGGGTTCAAGTGATCTTCCTGCCTCAGCCTCATGAGTAGCTAGACTATAAGTGCCCGCCACCACACCTGGCTAGATTTTCTATTTTTAGTAGAAATAGGACCTTGCTCTTGCTCAGGCTGCTCTTGGACTCCTGAGCTAAGGGATCCTCTCACCTGGGCCTCCCAGAGTGCTAGGATTATAGGTGTAAGCCTCCAGCACCAGCTGCAAAGAAGTTTTTAATTGAGTTAGGGTTGAGGACTGACAGTGTAGGGCCAAAGTCCATGAGGGCTCTGCTATCATCCCCATTAATGGATGTTCCTATTTCCCCTGAAGTGTCTTTCAGAAGTAAACCCTATTTCCCTGGAGCATCCTTATTCTCGTTTTCTCATTCCTTTGGTGTCTTCCTCCGAGTACTTCTACCACACCGCGCAAGTATCCATTTACAGTTTGTGCGATCTTTTCTTTTCATGACAGTGGCAAATTACTTCTTCTCTGGCTTGTTGGGCCAAGGGATGTCTGAGTGGAACAGAATCTTTGTGACCTTCCAGCTTGGTTATTGGGTTGCTTTACTTGTAAACTCGTAATCTTAGAAGCTGTTTCCTTTTCCAATAATGATTGTTTCTGACAGTTAGCCAGGGTGACTAGGTAGCTGGTGGGCAAAGAAGCCCAAGACACATTATATCTCTTTATCAAGGTCACTAATTCATTATCTAAGCCTTGTAAAAATCTAGAATTCAGCAAGTTGTCATTTCTACCATGCTCAAAGTTTCCAGGAGGTAACCTTCAACGTTGTTTTTTAATGTTTTTTCAAACATGATATAAACATTAGGTACAGATTCATTGGGGTGTGTTTTACATTGTTACACCTCTGCTCAATCTATAACCTTGGGGAATAACTGTGGTAAAACTCCCCATACTCAATTGCAAACCTCTCTGCATTTTCCTCACTGATTTGCATCTATTTGGTCAAAATCTCCTAACTGCTGTTTCCAATTCACTACCCTAAACTGTTCTTAGCTTGATTAGCTGGTAAAGATAGACAACCTGGATCAGAAGTCTTCAGCATTATTTGACTTTTTTTTGGCAAACCCAAGAGGAACTTAAACTGAGACTGGGAATCCATATACCAGGGCTCTGGACTCTGATTTGGTCCAGAATGTACATGTATGAGGTCTGACAATTAAGTTTGTGAACTCATTCTAGAAGCGCTGCACATTTGATTTGGTCCAGAATGTACATGTATGAGGTCTGACAATTAAGTTTGTGAACTCATTCTAGAAGTGCTTCTAGTCACTGGCACATCACTGTAGTCACCTGTAAGTACTCCCCATGGGAAGCCGTGCTCCAGTGCCAGCCTAGCCCACCCTGCAAAGCACTTTGTCTGAAATGAGTTGGCAAACTTAGTTGTCAGACCTCATAAATGGTATGTTAGGATCCCGTCTCCCGGTGGGCTTTGCTCCAAAAGGCGTAACTACTATTTTGTCATCTCCTCCAGCTGTTTCTAGTCCCTGTATGGTCCCCATGGGGGAATAGGGAAAGAAGAGGTGGAAAATGAAATCATCTGGACAGGAAAGTTCAGAGAGCAGAGGGTTAGGAGGAGCAGAATGGGAGACAGTTGCCTGATGCCTTCCTGATTTCAGAAGTGGCTTCTGCTAGTTACTTTAATTCTGAGACAGTCTCAAGTATTTATTTTATTAATGTCCTGGGAACAAAGGCAAGTTTGTCATTCTCTCCTTTCGATGATTCCAGGCATAGCTACAGCACAACTCTCATTCATTTTCTGTGCTTCAGGAGCTTAATTTCTCTAATTTTGTAGCAAGAAACCCAATTTGGGAACATCCAAACTTCCCCATTTTGGAAGCCTTAGACCTAGGTTAGTCCCTGCTAAGATTCCCCTGTTCACAAACACTTGCAGAAAGATAAACCAGCCGTGGTGCCCAAAGGGGTCCTCCTCCTTCCCTTTCCTCATTTGTAGAGGTTGTTCCCCATTTTTCTTTAAAAGGAATAACCAACCTGTGGCCCAGAGCTTGGGATCAGAGCGTGCCGACCGCAGGCAGAACCCTGCAGCACTGCACCCCTGAGTTGTTTCTGCCATCTGCGTGCCCTGGCTTCTCTCTCTGAGGGTCGGTAGCCTCTGAGAAATCTTAAAATCAGTTCTCATGAGTTTCCTGGGTAGTCTTCTTCTAATTACATTGTCAGGGGGTTGTCTTTAGGGCCACTGCACATACAAGAAGTCACCCCCAGACACTCCAATGAGGCCCCTGGTCACTAGGGGAGACTTCTGGCTGGAAGGAGTAGAATGCCTTCTCTTTAGAAATGAGGAACCCAGTTTCTTATTCATCTATGAAAAGGACAGTCTAGTTTCTCACACAAATATGAGGACAGCCGGTTGAGATGAATTTGGGAAAGAAAAGGCAACAATGTACCTCCAAATCAAATTAGGATCCCAAATAATGTCTCCCTCACATTACTCATCTGTCTAGGAAGAGAATAGATGGCTCAGAATATACCATGGACTGTCAACTAAGAGTGGAAGGTCTAAAGTTCCAGCTGAGGAGAAGCTCAGAGTTGGGGGACTCAGCGCTGAGCACCAAGTTTAGGCAACTCCTTCAGAAGGGGCTGCTGAGTTTTCTCTGAACCCCACTTGGGGCACAAGGAATTGACAACAGAAAAACCAAATTCTGTCAAAATATTTAAAAAGGTTTATTCTGAGCCCGTGAGTGATGGCAGCCTAGAAAGACACAATCTCAAGAGTTCCAAAGAAAGTACAACCAAAGCAGGCAGGTTACAGTTTCATTTTATACATTTCGGGGGACGAGAGTTTCTGATAAAATTACACCTCGTTACACACACAGTATACAATAATTCAGCCCAGAAAAGAGGACCATTTCAAAGTAGGGGAGCTAACAGGGTATAGGTGGGTTTGGAGATTCTATTTATGTGGCAATTGGATGAGAATGTTCAGCTCTGTCTAAAACTTTAGAGTCAGGCGGAATGAATGCTTGAGTTAAATTAGGGGGTCTGCTGTCTGTCTTTTGATGCCATTCCAAAGCCAGGTTGGAAAATAACCCACATTATATTGTGTCCAAAAGACCTGTTTTAAAGAGATTTGTGGTTTGTAAAGCATTACTCTGGAAACCCCTTAGTAAGGAATCTGAGCATGACAGTAACAGCAGCTCAGTTTCACTCTCAATTTCTCTGTCTCCCTCCTCACCCCCGTTCCAGCTGCCTGCTACATCCAGGCGTCCTGTCCGCCTCTCAGCAGCACCCCTAACTGTGAGTAATGAATTTATTCTGCTTCATGCATTTTGGGTTCACTTCCTCCCCATTGGGTCTCACCCAACATGTCCAGATTTGACTTTCCTCCCAACAGGGTAAGCTGGAGATTAATGGCCACTGTCACGAGAGAGACCTCGAAGCCAAAGTATGAACAAAAGAAGTCTTGACAACAGAAGGCACAGTAGGTAAAAAAAACTCAAAGCTCCTTAGTCTGATTGGAGCAGTGAGTTCAGGAGAAAAAATGAGGCTGCTGAGATCATGAAGACCTGGGCTCCATCTCAAGGGTGAGCCACTAGAACACTGAGAAAAGAAGGTCATGTGCAAAGGCGGGTGTCGGAAAGATCACTCTGGCTGCAGAGTAGGAAATGTGACGAAGGAGCTCATGCCTTGGAGAAAAGTGGGTGCCACTGAGACAGTAGGGAAGGGTTTGCTGAGGAAGAGGGACAGTTGTAGACAAGGCCCAGGCGCTCATCCTTGGCCTCACAGAGGAGCCTGATTTAAGAACTACCAGCTTCAGAATCTGCCAGATAAAGCTTAAATCTTGGCTTCACCATCCTAACCGAGTGACGTTAGGCAACTTCCTAAAATAGAAATTTTCATATGAATTTTTATGTACGTGTCATATTGCCTTCCACATTGCAAGCATCAAACAAATAATGGCCCTCATTGATGTGTTAACATTGATATGTATTTAAATCCTCCAAATACGACTTACCTTCATATTGGGTATATTGCAGGCATTATGAAATATATTAACTATGATAAAAATTGGCAGCTTTAGAAGAAAACAGTAGCAGCAAAGGGTGTGGGTGGAAGGAGGTGCTCACTCCTGCAGAACGGCAGCAGCAGGTGGGACAGGCTGGCGTCTGGTGCAGAGAATGTCCCCGAGCACCGCAGCCAGCACCTGTCCCACCACCCAGGCCTCCCTTGTCTGTTCCCTTCCCAATTCCACCCACCCCGTTCCTGCCTCTCTCTTGTAAGTCTGTGTTCTGGGACTACAGAGCCTCCAATGTGGTTCTCCAGCCTCTTCACACCATGGCAGGAACCCAGCAGGCCCCAGAGGCAGCCATGAGGACCACTGTGATGACCAATGAGCCCATGACCTTGTCCAGTTTCTTCACTCTTTAGGCCTCTGTTTCCTGATCTATAAATGGACTAATAATGACCTCATAAGATAAAACTGAGCACTAAACACAAAGTTGCAGCACAAAATAAGTACTCAGCTAGTGTTAACTAATCTTCCTGAAAAGGTATCTAATTCCCAACCATAACAGGTTGGTATTTCAGAAGAACGGAAGTACCATGTATCTTAAAGACAGAGATAACGGGGGAGGGGGTAGCTGGGTGGAGAGAGGGGAAGGGGTTGGACCTCACCTATTGTGCATATTGCAAGGGTACATGTCAAATTAATTAAGAGTAGAGTACAAATGTCTTAACACAATTAAGTAAGTGTTAAGTAAGTATGCTAACCAGTTTGATGTAAGCATTTCAAATTGTATATAAAATCAGCACATTGTACCCCATAAAATGCAGTAACGTGCAGTTATGTTTAAAAAAAAACAGAAATGACTTCCTAATGGTGATATTATTTTTCTCCCAAATGAGATAAAGGACTTTTCCCTGCACATTAACTTCACATTAACTGGAACTTTCCACTCCCCATGAAGGATAATGAAGTTAGCTGTCATTCTCCGGGACAGGGCTGCAGGAAGCCCTGGCATCAGAGAAACAGTGGAGTTCTCATCACAGCTCTGTCCTCACCAGCAGATCTTAACTAACACATTTACCATTCTGACTCTCAATTTATACCATCTTTTTTTAAGTGATGGACGCGAATTAAAACGGTCTTCAGTATCAGCGTGTGTCTGTCACTGGAGATATATCTGTAAAGATTTGCAAGACCGCACAGCCCTGGCACACAATGGGGTTTATAGGTTCTTCTTGAGGAAGCAAGAAAATCTCAACATGCAGATTTAAACCTGAGCCGCAGGAGATGAAATGATTTTGCCAAGATCAAGGACCTCTTCAGTAACGAGGCCAGGATGAAAATTCATAATCCAACATTGGATTTCATATTTGCCCTGTCTTTAGCTAACTCACCAGCTCTGTACCTAAAACTCACAGTCAGAAGAAAATGGGAACAGGACAATGCACTTCCCTTGGCGTCGGCTGCTTTCTCTCTGAGCACCGTTTGGTCTTATTTCCACAGCTCCCAGAGAACATTGACTTTTGGATCAGAAGTAGATCTTAACTGTCTCTGTCCCTTTTCTAAAACAAATGCAAAGTAACCATTTCATTGCTCTAGTATTTCTTCATTATGTGAAATAAGACTTTGAAAATCACAAAAGTGAAGGTGCACCATCTTTTAACACTATCGTGTGGGTGATTTGAAAACTTACTGAGACAATTTTGGCAATGTTCACTTTTTATTCCTTTGAGCTCTGACTCGTTCTCCACCTGCTCCTAATAATCCTGACTTTCTCAGGCCTTCTTCTTTGAAGTGCTTGTGTGTGTTGTAAGCTCTTATGTGTCTACTAGCTTGTTCTTCATTTCCCTTCCCTGCCCAGTGGGTATCTACAGCTCCTTTATAGCACTGTAATAATCACTAGCAGTTTAATTTCTATTTTGCATCTTCTCTGATCCCTCTATGCTTAGATGGATGTGATTTCACTTTGTCACCCTGAAAAGATGAATGGACCAGGATGAAATGCATATATTCTCTAACAAAATCACTTATTTTTTTCTGACACTGGTTTGGAAATCTATGAACCACATCCATGAAGCAAGAGGAGAAAAATTAAATAGTTGCACTATTTGGGCAAATTTTCTTTTTCTTTATATTTATTATCCTCATCTCCAGTGAACTAAAACTGAGATATTTACCTATTTCTAAAACTAAATCATTTCCCTGATTATACCAGATTATTTTTCACTTAATTGTTTTGTCTCAGATCTTCAGGTAGTGAGCTCCAAATCTCTTCTGCAACTGATGACACAGTGGACAGTGGCTTCCCATGCCAATTCTGCCTCCAGAGCATGCTAGCAACATCAAATGCCATAGCACAGGGCTGTGGACAGTTTTTGTGGATTTCTGATGGAGGCAAACACCCTTTCTGGGAGACCAACCTTAGAAGAGAAGGGAAACAAGAGGACTAGCAAGTTTGGTCTAGGGCAGTGGTAAACTGTCTGATTCCTGTTGAGATTGGGGGACTGTGGGACAGCCAAGCACAGGCAGTGGGATGTGAGGGTGTGAGCACAGACACAGGTGTGGGGGGTCAGACACACAGACCAGTCAGTTACAACATGGAAGGTAATTGAGACACAGGAGGAGAGACCCCCAAGAGAGGGGGACGACTACAAAGCCACTCTGAGAACCACCTATATTTCTTTACAGAATGAATGTGGAAGAAGAAATACCCAGTAGAAATCAGAAAGTAACTGATTCCTTTCTTTTGTTTCCTCACGTGAGGAAACAGAAGAATACAGTAGAATCAGAAAATACAGTATCCCAAAGAAAAACAGATGAAAGTGAATCAAGAAAGAGGGCGTCTCCAAGAATGGAAAATGCTATAGAGAAGTAAAGTGAAATCAGGACTGAAAAGTATCCTTTTTCATTAAGATACAATCCACATATCATAAAATTCACCTTTTAAAGTTGACAATTCATTGATGTCTGGGTTTTTTGTTTGTTTGTTTTTGTGGGGGGAGGTTGTGATTTTTGGCCGGGGCCAGGTTTGAACCCACTACCTCTTGTATATGGGGCCAGCGCCCTACTCCTTGAGCCACAGGCGCCACCCCATCGATGTCTGTTTTATTTGAAAAGTTGTGCAGCCATCACCCCAATCTAATTTCCAGACATTTTCATCACCCCCAAAAGAAAACCCATAAGCAGTCACTTCCCATTCTGCCTTCTCCCTAAGCACCAACAACCACTCGTTTACTCACTATGTCTGTGGATTTGCCTGTTCTGGGTATGTCATATAAATGGAGTCATGCACTTAAGTGCCTTTTACGTCTGGCTTCATTCATTAGCATATTTTCAGGATTTATCCATGTTGCAGAGTACACATACATCAATATTCCTTCTCACGGTTGAATAATATTCTACTGTGTAACAGCGGGCTCTTACAACATATTTACTTCCAAACAGGTGTGACAACATTCCTGAGGGTGGAAAAAAGTAAGGTTTCCTCATCTTCCCTGGTCTCCTGGGAAGCTCCCCCCTCCACCGCCTCTGAAGAGGTCAGGGCCAACGAAGCAGGATGTTGCCAGTCACATCAGAAATGAGCAGAGACATAGGCCACAGAGGACTCAGACTTCTGAGTGTTTCCTGTCATATAATATGAACCCCTATATTGTTTCTCTTCTATAATAATGTTTGAAACCCAAGTGACCATCGACCCATGAATGGATCAATAAATTGTGGTATATGTACACCATGGAACATTATGCAGCCTTAAAGAAAAATGGAGACTTTATCTCTTACATGTATACATGGATGGTGCTGGAACATATTCTTCTTAGCAAAGTATCTCAAGAATGAAAGAAAAAGTATCCAATGTACTTGGTCTTACTATGAAGCCAATTTATAGCTTTCCTATGAAAGTTATAACCCAATTATAACTCAAGAAGAAAGGGGGAGGGAGGGATGGGGGAAGGATGGGGAGGGGGAGGTGGTTGGTGGGACCACACCTATGGTGCATCTTACAAGGTAGATGTAAAATTTCCTAGGTGTAGAATATAAATGTCTTAACAGAATAACTAAGAAAATGACGTGAAGGCTATGTTAACCAGTTTGATGAAAACATTTCAAATCGTATATAAAACCAGCACATTGTACCCCATGATTGCATTAATGTGTACAGCTATGATTTAATAAAAAATAAAAATAGTGTTTGGACATTATACTGTTGATAGACTTTTTGAAGTTGTTTTCAGTTTGAAGTTACTATAAATAAAAGTACTATGAAAATTCAGATACAAGTCTTTTCACGGACATATGTTTTCACTTCCCTTGAGTAAATACCTAATGTCATTGCTGAGTCACAGATAGTGATGTGTTTAATTTTGTAAGAAATTGGCACACAGTTTTCCAAAGTGGTTGCGTGATCACATCAACCACAGCAATGTGAGTTCTAGCTGCTTCTCATCTTTGTCAATATTTTGTACCCCCAGGGTTTTTTTGTTTTTTCTAATTTCACTGAAGTAGCATTTTGTTGTGGTTTTAATTTGTACTTAATGGTCACTAATGATGCTGGTTATCTTTTGTGTTTGTTAGACATTTGCAGTTTCCATTTATGTATCTCTTCAAGTATTGGGGCCATTTTTTGAAAGAATTGACTTCTTATTCTTGAGTTCTAGGTATAAGAATCTTGTTATATATGTGCATTGTATTTTCTCCCAATCCATGGTTTGACTTTACATTGATTTTATGATGTCCTTTCAAGAGCAGAAATTTTTAATTTTAATAAAGTCTAATTTGTAATTTTTTCTTTCATTTTCAGAGTATTTAGTGTTCTAAGAAATATTTGCCTACTTCAAATGATAAAGACTTTTTTCTATCTTTTCTCTTCTTTTTCTTTTACCCTGAGGGTAATGATGCATATTAAATTAATTCTTGTATTTAGTGTGAGGTATGAATTGCAATCCATTTTTTTTGTTCAGTTAGAGATGGTTTAATCTCTAATTGATAAAAAATGTTATCTTTTTCCACATTTAATTACTTTGACACTACTATTGAAAATCAATTGACCATATGTGTATGAATCAATTTGTGGACTCCATTCTTTATACCAAATAGGAAGTCTTCAAATCAAGTAGTTTGAATTCTTCAACTTTGTTCTCCTTTTTCAAAATTATTATGCATTTCCATATAGATGTTCTTTTTTTTGGAGACAGAGTCTCAAACTGTCGTCCTGTCACAGCTCATAGCAACCTCCAACTCCTAGGCTTAGGAAATTGTCTTGCCTCAGCCTCCCAAGGAACTGGGACTACAGGCACCCACCACTATGTCTAGTTATTTTATTGTTGTTGTTGTTGTTGTTATTACAATTGTCGTTGTTTAGCTGGCCTGGGGCCGGGATTGAACCCACCAGCCTTGGTGTATGCGGCCAGCGCCATAACCACTATGCTACAGGTGTCACCTCCATACAGATTTTAAAATCAGATTATGGATTTCTACCTTCTGCTCAAAATTAAGTTTTTTGGGATTTTTTATCGAGATTATGTTGACTCTATAAATAAATCTGGGGAGATTTTAAATCTTAGCAACATTGGGTGTTCCAAAACATGGTGTATCTCTCTGCTTACGTAGGATTTTTAAACTTCTCCCAGCAATGTTTTATAATTGCCAGCATGTAACATAATGTATATTGACTTTAGAGAGTACTCAATTCCATTATAAAAGTTTAAAATGTTTGTAGTTTGCAACATTGGCAAAAATTTTAAACATTACTCAAAACTTTCAAGTATCGATAACAGAATAAGTAAAATCTCAGTTTGAGATTTGAACAACAGATAGTTCAAAGGATATGTTAGATAAAGATATGTAGTTACAAAGTAGAGCAAGTGTCTGCCAAATGTAGTAGAAAGGATGGAAGGAGCAAAATATACCTAATATTCATGAGGCACCTGGATACTAAATATTCATGATGCACTAAATATGCTGGAGGCACTAAATATTCAGGATGTATGAAATATGTATGAGGCATATGCAGCACGAAATACTCAAGATACACTAAATATTCACGGACACTCAATATTCAAGAGGCTTTAATGTACCATCCAGTAGTGAGACACTCATGCTGACCCTGAGAGACACAGAACCCATGGCTTTTCAACAAGCTTGTTAACAGCAAGCTACCCCTGTGGCCGGGTTTTCTTATGCCTGTGTCTTTCTAATAGAACAAACATGTGTCACTAGCCCAGGACACCTTCCTGTCTGTGTCCCTCTTGTTCAAACCTCAGCTCCTGTCCTTGTGACCACACCATCAGAGAGGAAGGCTCATGAGGCAAAGGGAGTGACTATAGGTGAAAGGCCTATATATAAGACTTTTATACAGATTATTTCTGTGAGAGTAAGGTAAAAGTCTATGGGAGATGGAATGGAAAAACCTGACTAGCACTCCATTGTTGTTATAGGCCTGGTCACGTAGGAGACAGGGCCTTCTGACTTTTGGCCTGAGCACGGAGGCAGAGCTTGAAGGCAGGCTCTGTATATCTCAGGAATTTCCAGACTACTCCCAAAAGATGGATAACTGCCTCCAGATGGTCTGTTAAAGGTCAAACATTGTAGCCGTTTGGTCCCTCGTAGTTCTTCAGTATCCGTTTGATCTCCCGGAGCTCTGGTTTTTACGGTATGTTACTTCTAATTACTTAGCATAAGAACAACTTTAGATAAGGTTAAAAGTGTTGTTATCTACTAAGCAGTAGACATCCTAATGCCAGGTGGTTAGGGTCTAGGTCTTTGGGTTTATTAGATTATTGATTTATGATGTGTACTTGCAGTACTGCCTATATAAGTTGAGGTAAAATAAAGATTTTTTGCTACACGCCAAAGAGAACTGTGGCCTTCCTTTTCTTTTAGACAATTTCAACTGCAGGGCTTATACTCTGCAAAGCTGCTCATAATCACCTTACACAGCAAATGACAGAACAGATGACCACAGTACAGCCCAGGATCCATCCGCACAGTATGGTTCTTCCATTTACCTGCACCTTCTCCAAAATATATTAAATGATTGATTAGACAAAACATGTACTTTATATTACAACACTTAATATTTTAATTTGGCCTTTGATCCTTTCTGTTCTGTGACATCTGGGACAATATCAAAATAATTTCCCAAATACCATTTACCTCTTTTGCTAATTTATACTTAAGTATTTCTTAGTTCATGATGCTATTATGAGTGCAGTTTGTTATTTCATTTTTTAATTACTTATTGCTAATATATAGAATTACAACTTATTTTTGTATATTGATTTGTGTCCTATGGCATTATTAAATTCACTTATTAACTCTAAAAGTTTTTCTTTCAGTAGATTCCTTCCTTAGGATTATATACAATGATGTTATCTGTAAAGACAGTATTACTTTTTACTTTCCAATCTATGTGCCTTTTTTATTTCTTGCTTTATTTCACTGGGTGGTAAATAGTTTTAAATAGAAGTAAGAATAGTGTGCATCCTTGCCTTGCTTTCTGTGTTAGGGGGAAAGCATTCAACATGCTTACAAAGGTGTTAGCTGTATGAAATTGGAAAATATCCTTTCTGCTCCTATATGGCTGAGACATTTTATCGTGAGCGGGTGCTGAATTTTGTCAAGTACATTTTGTGCATCTATTGAGACACTCATATGATATTTCTCATTTATTCTATTAATATGATGAATTAAATTGGTTGATATTTTCAATTTTGAACCACTTTTCCATTCCTGGCATAAACCTCACTTCATAATATATAATCATTTTCATATATTACTAAAATACACTTGTATAAAAAGAATTTTTTCAAAACAAGGTCTCCTTTAGTCACTTAGGTGGGAGTACAGTGACACAAAGAAAGCTCACTGTAGCCCCAAACTCCTGTGCCAAGCAATCCTCCACACCTCAGCCTCCTGAGTAATTAGGATTACAGGTCTTCCACCACACCCAGCTAATTGTATTTTTTTTTTTTTATTTTGTTGTAGAGACAGGGTCTTCTTAGGTTTCCCAGTCTAGTCTCAAACTCCTGGCCTCAAACAATCTTCCCACTTCATCCTTCCAAAGCACTGGGATTATAGACATGAGCTACCAAAGCTGGCCCACTTAAAAAAATTTTGTCAAGGATTTCTGCATCTAAGTTCCTGAATATTGGTCTATGATTTTCTTTGCTGTAATGTATTTGTCAGGTTTTGGTATCAGGCTTATGCTGGCTTCATAAAGGAGTTAGGCTGTGTGTCTTTCTTTATTTTTTAAAAGAGATTATGTAATATTAGTGTTATTTCTTTATTTGTTGCTCATTGATTGATAAACTTCAACAGGGAAGGCCCTGGACCTGAAATTTTCTTTGAAGAAAGGTTTCTAGTTATGAATTCAATGTATTTAATAACTACAAAGCATTCAGACATTCTCTTTCTTCCTGAGTTAACCTTGGTAGTTTGTGTCTTTTAAGAAATTGATCCATTTTATAGATATCATTAAATATACTGGCATAAAGCATTTTTTAAATATTTCCTCATTATACAACTATTTATCTGTAAGCTCTGTAGCGAGATCCCCTTTCTCATTCCCAACATTATTGATTTGTGTTTCTTCTCTTTTTCTTATAAATTTTAGAGTTTCTTATAAATTTTTTAGAGTTTATTAATTTTATTAATCTTTTGAAAGAACTTGTTTTTTTAATTTTTGTTTGTTTTTTGAAACTTGACAACTGATTTTAGATCTTATGTAGGAATTTAAAGCTATATATTTCCTTCTAATTACTACTTCAGAGCCACCATACATTTTGTAAAAGTGTATTTTTATCATCATTTAGTGAAAATAAACTCTGATAACTTCCTTTGCAATGTCTTCTTTGTCCATGAGTTATTTGTAAATGTGTTGTTCAATTTCCAAATATTTGGGGGATTTTTTAGATATCTTATAGCTATTGCCTTCTAATTTAATTCTTTAAATTAAATATACTCTGTGTCTATCTCTTAAAGTACATCTCTTGTGAACAACATGAATTAGTCAAAACATGCACTCTGCAAGGTCTTTTAAAACTTTTCTTTTATTCTAACATACGACATCATGGGAAACATTCCTTGTGCATTTGAAAAAATGTGTGTTTTGCCATTGTTTGTTATGGTATCCTGAAAATTGATATTGCTATCAGATCTTTTCTTTTCTTTTTTTTTTTTAAAGATAGAGTCTCACTTTGTCCCCCTCAGTAGAGTGCTGTGGCATCACAGCTCATAGCAACATACAGCTCTTGGGTTTAGGTGGTTCTCTTGCCTCAGTCTCCTGAGTAGCTGGGACTACAGGCATCCACCACAATGCCTGGCCCTATTTATTTTGTTGCCACTTGGCCAGGGCTGGGTTGGAACCCACCACCCTCGGTATATGGGGCCAGCAACCTACTCTCTGAGCTACAGGCACCACTCAATCTTTTACTTTCTTACCATGTTTTTTTCTACTTCTTCTAGAAAGTAGTGTTAAACTCTCCAACTATGATTTTTGACATGTCTATTTCTTCCTTTGTTTACATCACTTTTCTTCATATATTTTGAAATTCTATTACGAGATGCATTCATATTTAGTATTTTTGTGATTTCCTATTAAATTTACCCTTTTATTATTTAAAAAAGGTCTCTTTATCTTTGGTAATACTCCCTGCTTTAAATTCTACCTTGTCTGATGTAACCATAGTCGTAATATTTTCTTAAGTTTACTGTTTTCATGGTACATCTTGTTTCATCCTTTTACTTTGTGTCCTTACATTTAAAGTCCATCTGTTGCGGATAGCATATTATGAGGTCTTTGTTCATAGGTTGCCCATGCTGAGCTGGAGTTTGTTGTGTAAAATATTTATCAAAATCAACAACTGTGGAAAGGAGGAATAAGCAGGGTGGAAAAGAGGAAAAAGTCAAACTTCACTGCATTCTGGACAAAGCCTCAGCCCACCCCACAGGGTGCTCTGAAACTATATGGCCAGTCAGAGCTGTCCCACATTAAGCTGAAATGACCAGGCCTTCATGACTCTGCCTCTAATCAATATTTGGATGTGGTACATTCTTTGTGTGAGGTGACTCTCTGCTGCTGAGGCAAACCCTGCAGGAGCTAACGGATGAAGGCCCACATCTAACTGACAGGGCAATAAGTCCTTCCTTGACATAGGTCTGGTAGAGCATCTCCATGCATTACCATAATCTTGACTTTCATCTAGTCTATCTTTAAGAAGAATGTTTGTTCCATTTACATTTAATGTAATTACTGATACGTTTGTGTTTACACTAACATCTCTTCATTTGTTTTCTATTGCTTCATGACTGTTTTTCTTCTCCTTGCTTTCTTTTGGGTTAATGAAATACTTTTAGGTGGTTCTCTTGCCTCAGTCTCCTGAGTAGCTGGGACTACAGGCATCCACCACAACATCTGGCTATTTATTTTGTTGCCACTTGGCCAGGGCCAGGTTGGAACCTGCCACCCTTTTCAGTATTTCATTTTATTTTTTGTATTGTCTTTTTAGTTATGCCTCTTATTTTCTTTTTTAGGTATGTGCATTTCCAGTTCATCACAGATCCCTGGCAGCCCTTAATTTCTAGTCAAAATCAACATAGACTATATTTATCTTCACATCCAAAACATTAAAAACTAAACAACATATGAATCTATACTTTTTAAATATTGAAAACCAAAACAAGTCCCTTGATTGTTAAATTATGCCACTAGTGGTAACTAATATTATAGAGTATTTTAAAATTAATTTTTGTTATTTAATATTGATTGATTAAAAAAGCAATTTGACTTGAGTCATTCAAGCTGAATCTTATATGAAAAATGGAAGTTCATAGGCTTATGAGGAAGGTATGAACATCCCCAGCACTCTCAGAACACCTGCTTATATTATGATCATCCTACTTGCAATATATCCATATAATTCTTCACAATAATCCTATGAGGACTATATTGCTATATACCTTTAATAAATGAGGAAAATGGGACTCGAAGAAACTAGACAGTTTAACCAGTGTTAACCAATGAGAGGGAGATCTGGGGATCAGACAGCAGCACTTTCCTGCTGTGACACACTTCTTTAGCTTTATCTTCCCAACAACCTTTTGAAGCAAGTTCTGAAGTTTAGGGTGGTTAATAACCTTATCTAAGTACCCAAAGAATTAACATTTCATGCATGTGTTTTTTGTCTTCAGACACAGATGATATAAAAAAAGATCAGTATCAAATGTTATTATAACAAAATAATTCAATTCATAAAACCATGTTCACATCTATGACTTAGTGAAATCCCAGAAACCCTTTGTAACTATTGCCACTGACATATTATTAAGATAAAATGTGTTCCAGGAGTGTTTTGCTAACCACATCATTACCATTGTAGATGGGTAAAGTTAACACAGCCAATGTCATTTCAATCTTTTCTTTGATTATCTGTGATCATCACGATGGTCTAGTAATGAGAGTATAGTCAGCACAGTCTAGACAGCAGCTGCAAAACCCCCACACACGTACACACACCCTAGAACTTGCGGCTTGACTGGGGAAGCAGCCAACATTCATCAGCATTCATCGTCCACTTACCACTGGGACACATTCCAGGAAGGCAGGGATCATACATCCTGCTCTCTCCATATCCATTTTTCCACAGACTTCTTAATAAGCACACCAGCTGAAGACATAGGAAAGGAGAAAATATTATCATAGTGAGAAGGTCATGCCCTGTCTGCTATAATAACAGCATCAGGATGGAAGATTCCTTGATGAGGATAACAAAATAAATAAATAGGAATAAGAGGTTTATGAAATGACTCTCTTCTGGGATGGATGTGAGTGCACCTGTCACTTGGTGATGAACTTGACTTCTCTGTAGCCTGTAAAGCTCCAAACAAAGAATGATTACTAGGTGTCACTTGCACTAAGTTTAAAGCAGACAGTAAACCTTGATTAACCAGAAATATAATCCTATCAAAATTTTTTATAGCTTATGCCTGTAGTGGAAAAAGCATGGATCATAAAAAAACCTGATTATTTTAAGATTTATTCAAAGAAAAACTGTGCCAGTCATGCCTTGGGGTCAGTGCAGGCTCAGCTATATTTCTTGTGTATTGTCCAAAGAAACCAGGGCAGGGATCTGAAAGTTATAATGTTCTAGAGGTACAATAAGAGCTTTAACCTTCAAAGAAAGACAGATTCCATTTTATTCAGAATATTGCTCTTACTAAGTTACTAAGGCAGAGGTCAAAACACACCTTTTTGGAAAGACCTTACAACAACAAAAAGCATGCAAGCTTGTCCATTGATTAATGAGATAATTTTATCAAAATATCTCAATCCCTCCACCTTCTGCCCATTGTTTCCCAAAGAAGAAAAAAATTACATGTCTGCATTGATGGAAGAGCAGCAGTGCTAAGTGGGTGATGGCCCTTATTTTATGTGGATAGGGTTTCTGTTGAGGAAGTCTCCCCTCCTCTTCCTCCAGTTATCATGATGTGTCAGAAAACTGCTACTATTGTTGACTGCAATCAATATTTTCAATATTGCTTTGGTAGAGCTGTATTTAGCACCTGTCATTCATTTATTTATTCATTTACACCAAATATCTTTTGAGAAGCATTCTAGAAAGAGAGCAAAACACAGATGAGCTCACAATCCAACCAAGTATATAGGTTTATAGGCAGCTACAGTCAAAGTCACTTGGATAGGCAGAGGCCGAACACTGCAGGTGCACAGAGGCTGTGCAAATTCATGGTGTCTTTGGGGCTAAGAATCAGATGTGATCAGGCAAAATTTCACAGAAAGTCATTTAGGCTGAGGCTTAGACAAGGATGAGAGTTCTTCAGGTTCCTTGGGAGAGCATCACCAACACTCACCCCAAACCAAGCAAAGTCACCCTGTCTTTGAGTTCCTCTGTTTTCTACCCCAGGCAGATGATGCATTGTCATTGTCAACCTAGATGCTTATTTTAAAACCTTTCTTTCTTTTTTTTGGAGACAAAGTCTCAGTCTGTCACCTTCGGTAAAGTGTCTTGCCTTGGGTAGAGTGTCACGGCATCATCATAGCTCACAGAACCTCAAACTCTTGGGCTTGAGCAATCCTCTTGCCTCAGTCTCCCAAGTAGCTGGGACTACAGTCATGCACCACAACACCCGGCTATTTTTTCTATTTTCAGTAAAAACAGGTTCTTGCTCTTGCTCAGGCTGGTCTTGAAGTCCTGAGCTCAAGCAATCCACACACCTTGACCTCCCAGAGTACTAGAATTACAGGCATCAATCACCATTCCCAACCAACCTTGGTGTTTATTTTGCCTCCTTTCCATGGAAACATCCTCTTGGAGAAGGAAGAATGCAGGCCATGAGGAGTCCCCATGACTCTGGGGAAGCTCTGAAGGCCACAGGCCCAGAACATAGTGATCAACGCCTCATGCCCCCTGGAACCTCGACAGGATCTAAGGCGCTAGCAACATTTCAGACAAGTGGGGACAAAACAGCAATTCCTCCCATTAGTACAGAACTTCATGGGTCTGTAAGTAGACCTCACAGGATGGTAGAACAGGACACGCATTGGAGGGTGATAGGTTCCACAGAGTTCTCTGATAAAGTCCAGACCTTGCTCCCATAGAACTATCTTCTAGGAAAGTTCCATAGTTCTAGTTTTCATGGATCCAAATACTATTCATGCAATTAGTTAAGATTCCTGCCACCCAGGAGTTAGGTAAATCTAGTTCTTTGGGTATATCCAAAGGTTCTACCAGATGGACTCTTCAGTCAATTTACATGTAGGACAGATAGAATGGGAAAGAATGTACTGAGGACACTGATGGGAGACAGGGTTGAGGTGAAGGTCGGGGCACAGAGCTTTCCTTTCTTCCATCCTCAGGGCCTTTGCACTTACTGTTCCCTCTTCCACCCTTGGCTTCATTTTCCTTCCCAGCCACCAATCATTCCCTCTGTGTCCATATATTCTTCCTTTCCAGCATCCAGTTTGAACCATATCATCAGTTAAGGATCTTGATTTGGGAGAAGAGGAGTAAGTTGTTTCCAGTCTTTATCTGATTAGGTTATAAACTCCCAGGGATATGCATATAGTCTGTCTCTCTCACTGCTAAAAAGTTAATACTTAGCAAAAGGATATATAGCAGGAATTCAACCAACACTTTGTAAATGAAAGTCAGTTCAAGGAAATAGTCCAGGGCCTAGGGAAGAGGAGACTCGGCCCCTGCCAAGCACAGTGAGATTGGTACAGCAGGTTAAGGACATATCCCATGAATGGATTTGTATCCCCAAAGGTAGCTCAGTCCCTCACTGCTCTTTATGCTCTGAAATAAAGATGACATAAATATTAACCAAGAAGAGCAAGGTGAGACATTGTTCCAACTGATGTTTTGAAGAGGAAGTGAAGCCCTTTCTCTATAACACATGTGTTATCACCACAGGATGGTCGCTGCTATGTGGACTATGTGGATTGTTTTATTGCTGTACAACATTTAAAGTTAATCTGAGTCTAGCAAGTACAATATAAATATAAAATTGCTCTATAGTGCATCTAAGGGATGGGATTATTATTATTATAATTTAAGAACCATGATAAATAAAATGAGTGTGGCATTAAAGTACTATGACAGAAGTTATTTTAGAGATAATACCACTGGGACTAAGGAAGGTTAAACTTTAATTGTGTTAGAAGCACAACTTTCGAAACCCTGAAGCATTTACTTATCTGTTAATGCACACATTGCCAGAGGGAGTGAAATGCAGCTCAAGGGACCTTCCTGTAAGAAGATGCATACGTTGTTGCTCTACACTTGAAAATAAGAGCTTCGGAAGAGCTGCTTTTTGTCATTCTCCCCTTTGGGGTGAGCACCTGGCTCTTATTTAGATAAATGAGAGTAATATCCGCTCATCCCAAGGCTGCGTCCCCACGCATCACCAGTCCGGATGCTCTGTTTCTAAGTTGCCTCTTTTGAATGTTCACTTGTGGGTGAAATGCAGCTTGTTGTAGGGAGGGAGAAGCATTCTGACATGTTCAGCTGATTCTTCAGCTTGGAAGTGATGAAGCGAACTGAAACTAATTCAGGGCTCCACTTTACATTTTTGGCAAATGAGCAGATATGCAGACTCATACCAAACAGATGTGTCTGCCAGTTACCCCAGTAGCAGTTCCAGAAGCCGAGGTTCATTGAGCTAGTGCTCCAATTAGCAAGAACATCATAACAAGTATATAATTATTTGGAACCTGTTGAGCTTTCATCTGCTATCAATTTCATTTCATTTAAGCCCAATTCAGGCTGAACTTGCAGTGAACTAAATCATTTAAATGGAGATCTTAGATTGGCACAACTTTTGTGTCTGACATGTGTTTCGAAGTGGTCAGAAAATTGCCTTTGAAACAGTCACAATTGGTATTCAAATGGTCTCTCTGACTGATTATAAACTGTGTTGGCACTGTGAGCGGTATTATTTACACTACTTTCCCATATCATCATAGTAAATTGTTCCAATGAAAAATGTAAATTCTAAAAAAGAGGCAGTAAAAAGTCTGACACGTACCTTGTATTACCAGTCAATTCATTGGTTCAGCTGTTCAGACAAGCCCAGTGCAGTAGGGCCTGTGCTGAAGATACAAAAGTGCTAAGATGTGGTCTCTGTGTGTGTGGAATTTATAATGGAAGAGGCAGAGTAATCAAGATAAATTTCAGTGCAGTGTGGTAAGCATTTGAGTGGAAGAATGAACTAGATGTTCTGAAGATTCAGAGTCAGATTATGCCTGAGGGGTCCAGAAAGGCTTCCTCAAAGAGGGGACACTTGAACTGAATTTTGAGAGATGAAGAATGTTTTCCAGGAAAAAAGGGAATGATAGAAAAACCAAGAGTAGACCTACAGTTCATTCTTGCAATCCCCCTACTGGGTGTCTACCCAAAGGAAAAGAAGTCATTTTATGAAAAAGACACTTGCATGTAAATGTTTGTAGCAGCACAACTCACAATTTGCAAAGATATGGTATCAACCCAAATGCCCATCAATTCATGAGTGGAAAGAGAAAACATAGCATGTACATATACCATGAAGTACTACTCAGCCATAAAAAGGAATGATTAATGTCTTTTGCAGCAATTTGGATGCAACTGGATACCATTATCCTAAGTGAAGTATCTCAAGAATGGAAAAACAAACACCACAACGTGTACTCTAATAATTTGGGACTAATTAATGGGTGCGCACGGACACAGAAAGAAATAGAAATCATTGGAAATTAAGAAGGGGGGCAGGGGGAAGGACAAGTAAAAGCCTTCCTAACAGATACAATGAACACTATTCCAATGATGGACACACTTCCAGCCCTGACTAAAGCATTATAAAGCTATCCACATAACAAAAACATTGGTACCTCCTTAGTATTTTGAAATAATAAAAATTAAATAAAATAATACATTTAAAGGAAAACATAAAATATTTAAAAAGCAATTGTTTTTTGTATGTTAATATTATACATATTTTATAACCTTGCTATAGTTGCTTCTTAGTTACAGGAGTTTTTTTCCCAAAAAATCTATTTTTATTGATGCATAATAGATACACATATTTCGTGGGTACATAAAATAATTTAATAAATTCATAAATTTTTTGAAGGGAATGACAAGAAAGGGTAACTCCCAGTTAAAAAGATACTTGTGAAAAGGTGGAGTATTGTTCAGAAAAAACAAGAGAACAATATGGCACATTTTACAAATAGGAGACTAGAGCAAAGGTTCCCCAACTTTTTTGGTTTACTGCAGTCTTCATGTCTCAGTAATGTTCTTACAGCACCTGTGGGGTCAAAAGAAAAATCCAAAAGTTCCATTCATTAAGTAATTTCAAACAATATTTAAGTCCCAACAAAGAAAAAACATGGTATTTGTATTTTTTTATTTAATAATGACGATCACTCATTTTTGTGATGTGTATTAGTTGGGTGCTCAGAATGGCCTTGGCCTCCCTCACTTCCTGTTCCACATCAACTTTCACACAGTACTCACTTTTCATCAGAGCTACCGCCAGAACCCTAGATCCAGAAAGATTCCATGTTAGTGCAATGTATCACCACCAAATGCTAAAACAACGTGCTTTACACAGGTAGGACCTCATTTTCCTTACCCTGAACTCAAAAATTCTAAATATCTTGCCAAGTTCTCATGATTTTCCTGCAGTACTGAAGGGCACTTCAATACTCAGTTTGGGAACCATCAACTTATTGAATAAGTTGATGACAAACTTCAAAATACTTCATATATCAAGAGAGATTTCTGATATGGCCATGACAATGAAAATGTAATCAACAAATAACACCTTTGAACTAAATGTCTGAAAGCAATTGAAGATGGACAAATAAATATTTTTTCTTTATATCCCTGGTGCATCATAAACAGAGATTCTTTTATTTCTTCTTCCTAACGCTCACTGGCTTCTGGACAAGCCAGACAAATTAGTTCAACTACAATGAGTTCTCAATAATATGCACTTTTAGAAATAGAAACTTGTCCACAAATGTTCATAGCAACATTATTGATAATAGCCAAAAAGTGAAAACAACTCAAATGTCCACCAAATTATAAGCAGATACTGGTATAAACACACAGGGGAATATTATTCAGTCACGGAAAGAAATCAAATACTGAAAAATGTTACAACATGAAAGAACCTCAGAAACATTATGCAGAAGGAAAGAATCCAGACACACAAGGACCTGTGGTCCAGCACCTACAGTACGGTTCTGTTTGTACGAAACGTCCGGCTCTTAGAGACAGAAATATGCCAGGGGCTGGAGAGAGGGAGGGATGGGAATTGACTGCTAATGGGCATGGGCTCTCTTTTGGGAGTAATTAAAGTATTTTGGGTTAGACAGCAGCAATAACTGATTAACTTTGAGAATATACAAAAAGCCACTGAATTGTGGCGGGAGGGGTTTAAGGTGAATTTCAAGGTATATGAATTATACCTTATATACCTCTTATCTCAAGGGAAAGAAAAAGAGATGCCATCAGTTACCCAAGGCCCCAAGACCCCATTCTCCACTCCAGGTGTGCCATACACCCCTCCATTGTGCCCATTTAGTAGGAACACACCAATCTCACCTCCTTTCTCCCCTTTCCTCATTTACCCTCTCCCCAACTTGAAGTGAAATAAGTTATTCTTGGCTCAGCGCCTGTGGCTCAACGGGCTAAGGTGCCAGCTACGTACATCTGAGCTGGCGGGTTCAAATCCAGCCCAGGCCAAACAACAATGATGGCTGCAAACAAAAAATGGCTGGGCATTGTGGCGGCCACCTGTAGTCCCAGCTACTTGGGAGGCAGAGGCAGGAGACTCACTTGAGCCCAGGAATTGGAGGTTACTGTGAGCTGTGATGCCACAGCACTCTACCCAGGGTGACAGCTTGAGGCTCTTGTCTCAAAAAAAAAAAAAAAAAAGAAATAATTTATTCTCCTACGTGGGCATGAATTAGATCATCTACTGGCTTCATATTACTATGGAGTACATTGGATATTTGCTTTTCCTTTCTTATGATACTTCACTGAGAAAAATGTGTTTCAACTCCATCCAGGTTAAGACAAAAGATGTGAAGTCACCATCTTTTATTATGGCTGAATAGTATTCCATTATATACATAAATCATAGTTTGTTAATCCATTCCTGAGTTGATGGGCGTTTAGGTTGTTTCCATATCTAGGTGATTGTAAATTGAACTGTGATAAACAATTTAGAGCAAATGTCCTTATGAAAAAATGGTTATTTTTCTAGGTAGATGCCTAGTAGTAGGACTGTAGAATCAAATGGGAGATTTGAGTTCTTTGAGGATTCTCCATACTTCCTTTCAAAAAGGTTGTATTAGTTTGCAGTCCCACCAACAGTGTAAAAAAGTTCCCCTCTCTCACATCTACGCCAGTATCTGCAACTTTGGGACTTTGTGATGTGGACTAATCTTACTAGAGTTAGGTGATATTTCAGGATAGTCTTGATTTGCATTTCTTTGATGATTAGGGATGAGAACATTTTTTTCATATGCTTATTAGCCAGTTATCTGTCTTCCTCAGAGATGGTTCTATTGATGTCTCTTGCTCAGTGATAGATGGGATTGTTAGCTTTTTTTTGTTGTTGATTAATTTGAGGTCTCTGTAGATCCTAGTTATCAAGCCTTTGTCAGATTCATAATATAAGAATATCTTTTCCCATTCTGAAGGTTATATATTTGCTTTGATTGCTGTATCCTTAGCTGTGCAGAAGCTTTTCAGTTTAATGAAATCCCATTGATTTATTTGTGTTGTTGCAATTGCCACAGAGGTCTTCTCCATAAAATCTTTCCCTAGGCTGACATTGTCAAGAGTTTTTTTCACACTTTCTTCTAGGATTGTTATCATTTCCTGCCTAGATATAAATCTTTTATCCATCTTGAGTCAATTTTTGTAAGTGGTGAAAGGTGCAGGTCTGGTTTCAGTCTTTTACATGTGGTTATCCAGTTCTCCCAGCACCATTTATTGAATAGGGATTCTTTCCCCCAGCATATCCTTTTATTTGGTTTATCAAAGATCATATGACTGTAAGAGATTGATTTCATCTCTTGGTTTTCTATGCAGTTCCAAATATCTATGTCTTATTTTTGTGACAATACCATGCTGTTTTGATCATTGTGAATTTATAATATAGTCTAAAGGCTGGTAGAATAATGCCTCCAGCTTTGTTTTTATTACTAAGAATTTCCTTGACTATATAGGATTTTTTTCTGGTTCCATATGAAATGAAGAATTATTATTTCCAGTTCTTTAAAGCATGATGTTGGCATTTTAATGAGGATTACATTGAATCTATAGATTGCTTTGGGAAGTATGGACATTTTAACAATGTTGATTCTTCCCAGCTAGGAGAAGAGGCCAGCTCTTCCGTTTGTTAATATCTTCCACTATTTCCTTTCTTAAGGTTTCATAATTCTCTTTGTAGAGATCCTTCACCTCTTTTGTTAGATGTACTCCTAAGTATTTCATCTTCTTTGAAGCTACTGTGAAGAGAATTATGTCTTTGATTAATTTCTTAACTTGGCTATTATTGGCATATACAAAGACTACTGATTTGTGGACATTGATTTTATATCCTGAGACATTACTATATTTCTTGATCACTTCCAGGAGTCTTTTGGTTGAGTCTCTGGGGTTTTCTAAGTATAAGATTATATCATTGGCAAAGAGCAAGAGTTTGACCTCCTCTGCCCCCATTAGGATGCTCTTTATAGCCTTCTCTTGCCTGATTGCTTTGGCTAGAACTTCCAGCACTATGTTGAAGAGTAATGGTGATAGAGGACATCCTTGCCTGGTTCCAGTTCTAAAAAAGCTTTCAGTTTTACTCCATTCTTTATGATATTTGCTGTGAGTTTTTTTTTTTTTTGAGACAGAGCCTTAAGCTGTCACCCTGGATAGAGTGTCGAAGCATCACAGCTCACAGCAACCTCCAATTCTTGGGCTAAAGCCTCCCAAGTAGCTGGGACTACAGGCGCCCACCACAACGCCCGGCCATTTTTTGGTTGCAGCCATCATTGTTGTTTGGTAGGCCCAGGCTGATTCGAACCTGTGAGCTCAGGTATACGTGGTTGGCGCCTTAGCCCATTGAGCCACAGGCACCGAGGCTAGATGTTCAATTTTAAAGGAGATATTAGATCATATGTAGAATTTCATGATAAATAACCAAAAGTGCATTACTTAATTTTTCAATCCATCATATATATTCAGGGTAGAAATAAAGGAGAATTTTTTTTGAGATGGCTGTTTGGGGAGAGTTACTGGAGTGCTGTTGGGTTTACCTGCCCTCTCTCCCTCTGCCCATGGTAAGGAGGGCTGCAACCTAACTCTTATGAGGGACAGCAAGAGAACCAAGTAACTAACATGACATAAGGATGCTCAGCAGTAAGAGGCTCTGAGCTGTATCGCTGAAGACCATAGTGGTGTGGTGTGGTGGTGGAGGTGGAACAAGAAGGCAAATGAGAAGCCTGGCCTACATCATGGGAGCTGTAGTCAGAGGGTCCACCCGGAGGTCGCCACACAGAGACCAACAAAAGACAGAGCCAGAGTATAAAGGCATGCTATAATGGTCAAATCCTGCCCTCAAGGACTTAGATAAAAAGTGCTATCTTGTGAGGAGAAAGAAAAAACCAGCCAGCCATTCCTGTCTCAGTCTCGGTTCCCTAAAAAGTGAAGTTCCATTAAAAGTTCATGCACTTTTTGGCAATTGTAAATTGAGCTACAATAAATAGTCTATTGCAAGTGTCCTTATGATAGAAGGATTTTTTTCCTCCTGGGTAGATGCCCACCAACCCAGAAATGGATTGACAAGTTGTGGTATATGTACACCATAAAATACTATTCAGCCATTAAAAGAATGAAGAATGTATAGCCTTTGTATTATCCTGGATGGAAGTGGAACACATTATTCTTAGTAAAGCATCACAAGCATAGAGAAGCATGAATCCTATGTACTCATTTTTGATATGAGGATAATTAATGACAATTAATGACATGGTGGGGGTGGGTGAAGGGGAGAGCAGAGAGAGAACGAAGGAGGGAGGGGTGGGGGAAAGGAAGAGCAGAGAGAGGGAAGGAGGGAGGGGGGTGGGGTCTCGGCGTGTGACACACCTTTTTGGGGCAAGACACAATTGTAATAGGGACTTTACTTAACAAATGCAAATGCTGGTTTTCTTGTACCCTCAATGAATCTCTAACAATAAAAAAAAAAAGTTTATGAACTAAGACTTTGTTGGAAAGGACAATTTTAAGATGGCAAGTTTAAGAAAAAGAGAAGTAAGATAGGGAAAGAGGGAAAACATACAGCAGGCAGTACATTACTGAGCATGCCACACATTGCTTCATAAGCACACATTGCTGGTTGCTTCTTCCCGAGGCACAGCTACAGACAGGTCTAGTCAGGGAGAAGCACTCACTTGGTGTTTTACACATCTTTTGTCTCTCTGGTCCAAGTTCAACTCTTGAGGCATGAAGTTCCCTGTTGACCCTTCTTGGTTGTGTTCCCAGAAACCCCCATCCCTACGAAGCAACCACTAGGAAAGCCAGACTCTATTTCTTACAGAATGTGGAACTGGCAAGAGAGCCAGTGTCTCCACAGGTCAGCTTGTTAAGTGCAGCTCCTATAATTCCAGCATGGTGGACATAGGTAGGATAAAAGACAGGATAGTGTCTGGAGATGAGACAACATTGATGGTGGCTGAGTCTTGCCCTTAAATCCTTGGCTAAGGTTGAGAAGGTAAATGGGACCAGAGGAGGTGCCTATCTGAAGTTCCCCGCCTCTATAGAGGGAGAAAGGAACACAATTTTATCTTTGAACATTGAAAACTTATTTACTCTTTCATTCTCCACAATTTTAATTACCTAAATAAATCTAGAATTATGACCTCAAGTGTCTACAAGAGTTTTTATTAACTAAAACAAGAGTCATGATTTGCCTTAGTTTATTTTCAAGGGCAGGGAAAGACTATCCTCATTTAAGTTAAGTTTTAAAGACATAGCAAAATTACTTTTATAAATGTATCTCAAGATTTCTGTATATTCAGTTTATTGATTATGACGCTCTAAACTCTTAAAATGCACTTTAATCCATTATCTATACTTTACTTCCTATTCATTCTTCAGCTCACATTTATTATCTTAAATGACTTCACTTGATCTTCTCTGGCCAATGTTACCACTAATGTTATAATTGTTCAAACTAATAGACTATCATCATTCCCAACATCACTTGCCTTCTCTGTAGCATTTGTTTGTGCTCACCGCTATTTATTCTTTAATACACTTCTGTTTTCAATTCTGAGATATCACACCTTCTGGTTCACATTTTCCCCTCTTGGATCAGTCCTTTGAATCTCCTTCCTCTTCAGTTACTATTCTCTACTTTAAAAACATTTATAACCCTGGAGATTCACCCCTCAGTCTGTACCTTCTTCATTCTATGTCTCTCCCCAGGATAATTGTGTTTGTTTCTGACAACCCATGGGTATTCTAAACCCCATTTCCAGAGAACTCTTTAACTTTGGGATAACTCTGTTTCAAATTCAACATGTCCCAAACTCAAACTCTTTATCTTCCAAAAGATACTTCCAAATTGGCTGCTGCTTCTGACATTTACTAACTTGGTTGGCAGTATCATTATTAACCAGCACCCCATCCTCTGCTGAATTTAGTCAATCTGGGAGTAATTCCAGGCTCTTCATGGACCTTTCTTCCCACATCAAAGCAGAGCCCAAGCCCTGGAGATACAACCTTGAAAGAGCTTGTGAATCTATCTGATCGATCCATGTCACTCTCATTGCTACTTTAATAGGTCAAGTCCTCATTGGATCTGTTCCAGGCTTTTATCTTACTTTCCTTCAGTGCATTCCACAAGCCATTTTAGATATTTTAATGTTCTGACCCTCACCAACATGAGCACTATTTTATGTTTGTTTTAAAAGTAAAAACTTTAAAAATTACTTCACCTTCTTTGGTCTATGAAAGAGAGTTCAAATTCCTTACATGTGCAATTAAAGACCCTCATGATCCAACAGCTACCCACCTCTTTTGGAATGTGAGAGTGATATAATGAACACAGAAAAATGTACTTTATCATCTGCTAGTTCTGGGTCCTCATTCTGGATTTGCTATCCATTATATGTCTGACTGTGGACAAAGTAGTAACCCCTCTGAACTTCAGTTTCATTATGGGTAACATGCGGGTCAGCATATGAAGATCAAGAAAAATTATGTATATGATTCTTGATGCATCCAACACAGTCATAGACAATGTTTAGTACATTTTACCTTCCTTCTTTCTTTTATGTATTAGCACTCTGACTTGCATGAAATACCTTGAATCTCTTTTTATTATTTCATCCATCTACACCTTTTCATATATTTCTTCTAAAAAGCAACTCTCTCTTTGTGCTAGAAAACTCTTTTTCATTCTTGAAGATGAGGCTGAATGTCATGTCTTCTGTAAAGCACACCCTAATTCCCAGGGCACAGATAACAGTCCTGTTTTTTTACTTCTTTCCACATTTTGTGCATTTTTCAAGTGAGCATTCATGCCATTGTGCCATAATAATGAAACACTTAGACAGGGAGGGCACATAGTCTCATTGTACTGTCATTAAAAACTGGCAAGATGGGGCAGTTCCTGTGGCTCATCGAGTAGGGCGCTGGCCCCATATACTGAGGGTGGTGGGTTCAAACCTGGCCTTGGCTGAAATGCAAAACAGAAAATTAGCCAGGTGCTGTGGTGGGTGCCTGTAGTCCCAGCTACTTGAGGCTGAGGCAAGAGAATCGCCTAAGCCCAGGAGTTGGAGGTTGCTGTGAGCTGTGTGATGCCAAGGCACTCCACTGAGGGTGATAAACAAAAAGACAAACAAAAAATAAAAACTGACAAGATGTCAATACAAATAAAGAAAACTGCATAAGAGGACCTCTAGATGATCATACAATCTATGAAATCCTGTAGTAGCCAGAGTGTTACTGAAGGATTTTTTTTTTACTATTAAAAAGAAGTATGGATTTAGACATGGTGGTTTAGGCTTATAATTCTAGCACTTTGGGAAACAAAGGAGAGTGGATTGTTTGGGCAACATAAAGAGACCCTGTCTCTACAAAACAAACAAACAAATAAATAATACTGGGTGTGGTGGCAAGTGTATATAGTTCTAGATAATAAAGAGGCTGAGATGGGAGGATTGCTTGAGCTCAGGATTTTGAGGATAAAGTATAGTATATTCTAGCCTAGATGATGAAGAAAGAGATTCCATAGTTTAAAAAAAGTAATGAGTACTGGAAATTTGTATAAGATTCACTGCAGATTATTAAGTTTCACAAAGTAATACCTGTGGAGAAAGGCTAAAAGTAGTGGCATTACTTGGTCATGATGAACTTTAACATAGTACAGATGACCAGCCATTATTCAGCATCGCTGAGCCCTACATTATTGTGCATAGTTTAAATCGCTGTAGGAAATGTAGATGTAATAATAGCAAAATTTCCGGAGGGTAAAGTATTGGGGGCGGATTCAGATGGTAGACTGGAGACATCTCCTTGTCGGCTACTTGTGTGAGACAGAGGAAAGTGGACTTTGGGCACCTATGGCTGGGGTAATCCACACAGAAACATCACTCTGGGGGTACAGTGAAGAAGCAAAAGACATCAGGGGTCAATGTCCTCCTTGACCTGGACAAAGGTCTGGAGCTGAGGAAAACTAACACAGAAGGCAGGTTCTGGGTAAGAACAGAGGCTCACCATTTAGCCAGCTTTCCCATGGAGGTCTGGGGACAGGAAAGGGCTATCCTGCAGTATTTTAATTTTGGACTGGGCAGCTCACTAGGGCAGACTAAAATAGGCCCAGCCAGATTCCAAGCAAAGAAAAGACCCAACTGAAAATGAGAAGTACAGACTAATTTCACTAATAAATATTGATGCAAAAATATTCAACAAAATCTTAGCCAATAGATTGCAGCTACACATTAAAAAAATTATACATCACAATCAAATAGGCTTCATCCACGGGATGCAAACCTGGTTTAACACATGCAAATCCATAAATGTAATTCATCATAACAATAGAAGTAAAAACAAAGACCATATGATCTTTTCAACAGATGCTGAGAAAGGATTTGACAAAATTCCACATCATTTTCTACCAAGAACGCTTTAGAAAATAGGCATAGGTGGCACATTTCTTAAGCTGATTGAAGCCATCTATGACAAACTGATAGCTAACATCATACTGAAAGGAGTACAACTGAAAGCTTTTCCACTTAGAACTGGAACCAGACAAGGATATCCACTACCTCCATTATTATTTAACTTTGTAGTGGAAGTTCTAGCCAATGCAATCAGGCAAGAGAAGGATATAGAGGGCATCCAGATGGGGGTAGAAGATGTCAAATTCTCTCTCTTTGCTGACCATATTATCTTATATTTAGAAAAACCCAGAGGCTCAACCACAAAACTCCTGGAAGTCATTAGGAAATACAGTAATGTCCCAGGGTATAAAATCAATGTTTATAAACCAGTAGTCGCCTTTGTATACGCCAATAACAACCAAATTGAGAAGTAAATCAAGGACATAATTCCCTTCACAGTAGCTTCAAAGAAATGAAATACTTAGGAATATTCCTAACAAAAGAGGTGAAGGATATTTACAAAGAGAATTATGAAACCCTAAGAAAAGAGATAGCAGAAGATATTAATGAATGGAAGAACATACCATGATCTTGCCTGGGAAGAATCAACATTTAAAAAATGTCTATTCAGGCTGGGTGCGGTGGCCCATGCCTGAAATCCTAGCACTCTGGGAGGCCAAGGTGGATGAGACCAGCCTGAGCCAGAGTGAGACCTCATCTCTAAAAATAGTTGGGTGTTGTTATGGGTGCCTGTAGTACCGATTACTCAGGAGGCTGAGCAAGAGAATCACTTGAGCCCAAGAATTTGAGGTTGCTGTGAGCTATGATGCCAGGGCATTCTATTAGGGGTGACAAAGTGAGATTCTGTCTCAAAAATAAATAAATAAAATGTCTATTCTACCCCAAACAATCTACAGATTCAATGCAATCTCCATTATAATACCAGCATCACACTTTGAAGAACTGGAAAAAATAGTTCTTCATTTTGTATGGAACCAGAAAAACCCTGTATAAGAAGGCAATTTTTAGTAATAAAAACAACACTGGAGGCATCACTCTACCAGACTTTAGGTTACATTACAAGTTCACAGTGATCAAAACAGCATGATATTGACACAAAAATAGAGACTAAGACATATGAAATAGAAAACCAAAAGATGGAACCAGTCTCTTATAGCCATCTGATCTTTGATAAACCAAACAAAAGTATATACCAGGGGAAAAAAACCCTTATTCAGTGAACAATACTGAGAGAACTGGATAACCACATGTAAAAGACTGAAATTGTATCCACACCTTTCACTACAAAAATTGACTCAAGATGGATAAAAGACTTAAACCAAAGACATGAAAGGATAAAAGTCCTAGAAAAAAGTATGGGAAAAATTCTTGAGGATTTTAGTCAGCCTGGGGAAAGATTTTATGAAGAAGTCTTTAGTGGCAATTGCAACAACAGCAAAAATAAACAAATGGGACTTCATTAACCTGAAAGGCTTTTGCATTGCTGAGGACACAAAAATTAAAGCAAATAGACAACCCTCAGAATGGGAAAAGATATTAGCTTATTATGAATCTGACAAAGGCTTCATAACTAGGATCTACAGAGAAAGCAAATTAATCAACAAAAAAAGAGGAAATAGCTCCATCTATCACTGGGCAACAGACAGGAATAGAATCTTTTCTGAGGAAGACAGATTAATGGCTAACAAATATGAAGAAATGCTCATCTTCCCTAATAATCAGAGAAATGAAAATCAAAACAACCCTGAGATGTCACCTAACCCCAGTGAGAAAAGCCCGCATCCAAAAATCTCAAGAGTTGCACATATTGGCGTGGATGTGGAAAGAACACTTTTACACTTTTGGTGGGACAGCAAACTAATACAGCCTCCTTGGAAAGAAGTATGGAGAATCTTCAAATAACTCAAATTAGACCTTCCATTTGACCCCACAATCCCTTTATAGGTATCTAACCAGAAGAAAAAAAATTCATATTATCATAAAGATATTTGTACTAGAATGCTTACCACAGCTCAATTTACAATTGCCAAGATGTGGAAACAACCTAAATGCCCATCAACTCAGGAATGGATTAAGAAACTGTGGTATGGAGTACTATTCAGCCATAAGAAAAGCTGGTAACTTAACATCTTTTGTATTAACCTGGATGGAATTGAAATATATTCTTCTTAGTACAGTATCACAAGAATGGAAAAGCAAGTATCCAATGTACTTGATTTTATTATGAAGCCAGTAGACAATCTAACACATGCCAAATAGGAGAAAAATCTAATTCTATTCAATTTGGGGGGAGGGGGAATGAAGGAGAAAGAAAAGGGGGGTGATTGGTATGTTCCTCCTTAAAGGGCACAAGGTAGGGGTGTATGGCACATCTTTTGGGTGCAAGGCACAACTATAAGAGGGACTCTACATATTAAATTAAAAAATTTTGACCCGGTTATTTGTATCCTCACAACAACGTGAAATAGAAAAAAAAAAAGTAAAATAAGATAAAAAAAGGAAAATATAATTAAATATTAAAAAGGAAGTATTTTCTTCAAGTGGCTATGCCACTTCCTTGATACTATCTTTCAAGTTTTATTACAAGTTATTCCTCTTGATTTCTAAGGCATCGATAAGTTAGACCTTTAAGACTCCCCACATCCATGTGAGCCCATAAATGTCATCAAATAATGAATTGTTTACTCTTATGCAAATGTAAGCATAATACATTTTTTAAAGCTATTATATTTTATTATAAGCAGTGCTTGTACCAGGGGAGACTAAGGTTCACAGATGGATAGCATAAACCCATATAATTATACTACACGTCTGCAAATAATTAATTTTCTTTGTGCGTGTAATTTGTGTGTCATTGCTCAAACATCCTCTTTCAAAAATATAACTCAAAATGTGTTGAACGGGGCATCAAGCGTTTTAGTCTTCACGGTGACATATTTCAAGAATAAGTTACAACAGACATGAAAGTAGACAGTTGGCCTGTCTTCTGTGGGGCCTAAGAGTAGTTACTGGGTGACTGACGAGTAATTGTAAAGGCTGAAGGCATGGTTGGGTTCCAGACAGAGAATTGCCATGTCATGAGCCAATACTATGCGGGAAGCTGGCAGCCAGCCAGGGAAGCCTGCGCTGAGCTCTACTGCTGCTCTTTGCTGTCAGTACCCTGGAGAAATGTACCTTCTATTGTGTTTGCTTTTGCCTTTCCTTCTCTGATGAGTGTGCCTCAGTATGGGGTCCACATCCACACATCTTGATTTGACGCTCTAACTCTTCTCCCTTGATCTAATATAGCTTTTGCTCCATAGCCAGGGCTTAGTCCAAATCTGCAGCAGGTTACCTGCTCCTACCACTGGGATCAGAGTAATGTGACAAACACTGCACAGACAGTGCGAGACTGCTGTTTGTAGCTATGTAGAAGTTCCTGCTGACAATAGAACATTGTAGGACTGAGCTCAGTGAACTCTTCGCTAGAGGTTGTATTTGGGATGGGGCCTTTTGCACCACTGCAATTTTGTAGGTGGTGTCTAGGGCTGCAAATGCCCTTCAGGGACTGAGACAGTCCAGCACTGCAAAGAATTGTTTCACCTGACATGCCCCTAGTGTTCTGCTGAGAAGCAGGTTTTGACTTAGAATTGTTCCAAATTTGACCTGAACAGCCAGGAAGCAATGTAAAGTCTCCTTGACTCTTTGCCAAGGACATTTCATGTGGAAAAAAAGTTCTGTATCATTTGTTTGATGCACCCACCACTTGTCATGAATGGTGATAATTTATTTCGAATATGAACTTGAGTTCCCAACAAGTGATCCAGAACCATAGCCTATTTGGGGCTTTGAGCGTTTCTATTACTCCAGTCAAATAGGCAAAAAAGTATAGTTAAGAAGGAAACAACTATTATTCAAACTGTCTTGTATCATAGACTCAGAAAACCCTCTCTCTTTAACACCTCTGCAACACTTGTCAGCTGTGTAACATTGGCGAAGCTACTTGTTCCATTTCTCTTATCTGTAAGAGTATTACTGTACAACATGGATCATGGATTGCTGAGAAAACTAATTTAATGCTAAAATCTTACCATCATGCTTTGATGCTTGAAAAATGGTAGCTAGTAATAGTAAAAAGTAATAACTGGTGTTAGTGGTAGTATAACTATTCAGAGTAAGGAAAAAAAGGGCTCTATTATTGTGAGTTCACTTGACATTCCATTTAATATGGTATAAAACATTTGCATGTAAAGTAAATATAATACTTAAGCCTTGATGGGATGGTAATAAATATACAAAAGTTCCAGGGAGGAAGAAATGTGGTAAAAAGAAAATTATTTTATTTTTCTGGTACTATTTATTTTCTTAATTAATTGTATGTTTTTTTCTCATCCCAGGTTTGGTTGCCTTTAACTTTCACAGCTGAAAACTTCTTCAAGAGCTACAGATTTAATTATTCAATATTATAATATATCCATTAAACCCTCCTACTGTGAGTTTTATTGCTGTGAGCTTTCATTTAGAAGAACTATTGTGTAATTAGCAGCATCTTGGTATAATTCAGTTTTGGAGGGTGAGAACATTGAAACCATAGGCCCTTGCTCTATTCATCCATCACGTACATCTGTATACAAGAAAGAGCTATACTATGCTAAAGTACAAATATCCTTAGGGGAAAAAAATAAAACATTCAACAAGATGACTTTTTGAATTCATATAAGACAAATAATGTCCTATGTCATTTCTTCCTATCAATTCCAGATGCATGAAAAGATTTACCAGAGTTTCCAGTAGTTGCTTTGTTGCTCATGTCTCTAGTGAATCTATAAGGAAATCTATTGTTCTCTTAAAACAATACTCTGTTGCCCAATCTCCCCTGCGCAGCTGAAATTTTCAGGTGCAATGGGTGTGTGTGTTGGCAGGGGGTGATGGTGTGGAGTTACCTTAGTCCCCTTCAGTGGTGACATATTTTTAAATTATTCAGTAGAATTCAGCAGACACAGACTTAGCTTTCAGTAGTGCCTAAAGTAATTAGCTAGAAATTTCCTTAAATAAATAAAGTTGGGTGTGGCGGCTCATGCCTGTAATCCCAGCATGTGGGGAGGATGAGGCAGAGCATCACTTGAGGTCAGGAGTACAAGACAAGCCTGGGAAACATAGTGAGACTATCTCTACAAAGAAGGTTTTTAAAAAATTATTCGGATGGAGGGCGGCACCTGTGGCTCAAAGGAGTGGGGCATCAGCCCCATATTTAGGAGGCAACAGGTTCAAACCCAGCCCCGGCCAAAAACCGTAAAAAAAAAAAAAAAAAAAAAATTATTCGGATGGGATATCATATGCCTATAGTCCCAACTAATTGGGAGCCTGGGGCAGGAGTGTGAGGTTAGTTAGCTGTGATGCCACTGTACTCTAGGGTGGCCAATAAGTATAAGTAAGTAAATAAATAAATAGAATATTTGAGAAGAAGCAATTTTCTTTTTACATGTTTAAGAGCCTTTTCTCACTGGGGTCCTGAACTTGAGCACCTTTCCTTTTTTTCACCACTGCCTTATTAATAGCTTTTGTTCTTGATTTATAGGAATAGAGCATAAACTCCTTTCTCTAGAAAGATGTGGTATTGGAGCCCAATTGGTTTAATATTCCATTTATAAAGCAAAGGAAGGCTGAACGTTGGAATATATCTTTGAAAAATTTAGCTAATTAATAAAATATCCAAAAAAGATAAAATAGTATAAAATGTGGTCGAGGAAATATACAATTTTATTATATATAATATAAATTAGTATTTTATTAAAGTTATCATAAAAGGTGGCACCTGTAGCTCAGTGGGTAGGGCTTCAGCCACATACACAGATGCTGATGGTTTCAAGTCCTGGCCTGGGCCTGCTAAACAGCAAGACAACTGCAACCAAAAATTAGCTGGGAGTTTTGGTGGGCGCCTATAGTTCCACCTACTCGGGAGGCAGAGGCAAGAGAATTGCTTAAGCATGAGTTTGAGGTTGCTGTGAGTTGTGACACCACGGCATTCTACCAAGGATGACATAGTGAGACTCTGTCTCAAAAAAAAAAAAAAAAAGTTATTATAAAGACCGTATAACTGGGAGAAGCTGGGGAAGCCCTGGGCATGTGCGCAGGCGCACTGGCTTGCACCTTGCTCCGGACAGCTGTGGCATAAGGCTTCGCTTGGCACAATTGCGGAACAACCATGGCAAGACTGCCTGTGGCCATGAGCCCACACTGCTCCTGGGGCTGAGGCTGAGGCTGTGGCTGGCAGCCATGGCGCTGGAATGGCTTTAGGCCTGGTTGTTGGGGCTTCCCACAGATGTGGTCTATGGCTTCCTGGGTCTCTTCACCTCCATCCTGCACAATGTGTTCCTGCTCTACTAAGTGGACACCTTTGTCTCAGTGTACATGATAAAACAACAACAACAACAAAAAACTGCCTTCTCGGTTGGAGAGACGGTGTTTCTCCTTTGGAATAGCTTCAATGACTATTCACTATTGGGGGAGGGGTCATTGAATAATAATAATTCATTATTATAAACATCACTCTATTATAATGTGTCATATTTTACATTTAACTGATTAGTTTATATAATTAATAATTTTCATAATTTCATGTAAAGAGGAAAGGTTATCAGTCAATGAGTTCAGGTCATCTGAAAATAGAACATTGTTGTCTACAGCACCATTATTCTTCTGCAGGCAGAAACAGACATTGAGACAATATCTCCTCCACTTCTGTTCGCAACATTTGTGTTTGTGTTCTGAAACATTTGGATAGATAGAGGCAAGGCATGGGGGTAAAGGGATCCACAGTCTGGCCCTTACTGTTGCTGTCTGTGCAAAAATACATCCGGTGCTCCAGGCTTGCAGACACGTCTGAGCAATCTTCATTTCTACCCGCAGGCCTCCTTCAGGTCCCAGCACAATTGAGATCTGAGCAGGGCTCAATGAAGTGTTAGGACCCTTAGCCAGTTTACTATGACTTTTTCAAGTTGATCACTTTTGACATCAACAAACACTAAAGAAATTGTGACTATGACCAAGAATGAAAAATCCGGATAGCACGAGATGCTAAAAATAGGATGCCACCTAGGAAAACTCAAAACCACTTGGGTAGAATTTTCTAAAGACTGGATGGGGCAGAAACAGAGCCAGACTACACTGTTGGTTGTGTTATTATTACCTTATCCTACCCAAAGGCTAGTGTAGTCTGGGAATTATGAGTTATACTCATCTTTCTAAAATTTTATAAGATAATAAAAATGATACACACACAGTGGATGAGAGGAGGTTTTCATCAGACTTCCAGATTTCAACTCAATTTCTTTTTTTTTTCACCCTGACTTCTGCAATTTTCCATGATCCTTGCATTTTCAATCCTCATGGACAGCTCTTCATAAACTCATAAAGATGTAAAGTTCTTCAAAAGAGGAGAACATTTGGAATATAAGCAGAGAAATTACCTCTTGATAGATGGCAAGCGTTGTGAAAAATAACAGTTTGCATTTCTTTATTCCCTTCCTGGTTATCTTTCCTTTCACATGAGGAAGAAATGAAACACCAGAGAGAATCAGGTTATCATCATCTACACTAGTCACTGTCATTGGTTAAGTCTTAGTTTAATAGTCCATCCTTCATATCAGATGGTACTTGACCTGCCATCCCCTGTGCATGCATTTTGAGTTTTTTCCCACACATGCCACATGGCAGGAGAAGTTTCGTGGTCACTGTAGGGGCTGTTCTTTTAAAGCAGGAGTTTTCAATCTTCATTGTTCTTGTTGCAGAACCCTTTGTTTAAAAGCCGAAGATGTAAAACAGATGAAAATAGAACTGCTATGTTAGAATAAGCATATGGGGGTGTGTGCATACTGCTGTTCTTTAGCTTCTCAGAGGACTTTGAAGACCCCAGCTCTATGACAATTCTAACTTCCCTTTTGAGGGAACACTATGAATTTTCCCTGGAAAGGAGACTCTCCAGGCGGGGATGTGCAGTGATCACATTGCTCTCATTCTGCCTCCTTCAGTTTCACATTGGTCTTAGGTCTTGTATACTTTAGACTCATTCTCATTCCCATTATGTACTTCTATTAAATCATTGGCTCTGAGTTCCTCCTCACAGAGATAATAGGTTGTAATTTCCTACTCTGAAAGGGCAATGAGTTGTAGCTCCAAAGTTTAAGCTCGAGGAGAATAAGGAGCATGGCTGTTTGTTAAGGGCTGCATCCCTCAAGGTGTAATGTTGGGCCAGGCACACACTGGGCATTCAGTGACTACACACAGACTGAATGAATGAGAACAAACGGACAACTGATGGAGAGGAGCACAGAGGGCTCAAGAAGTGTAAAAAGTGCATATACGATGTATATAGTTTTCCAGAGCAGTGATGACAGTCTTGCCCCTAGACTTACGAACTTGTCTCATCTCCTTCTCTATTTTAAATTAGATGGACTCCTGTGATTCATCTCCTAGCCAGTCACTTTACCACTTTAGATTCCCTTTCTCGCTATACTTTTTATAACCTTGTCTATGATGCACTGTGGCATGCTCATGATTAAGGCAAAGGGATCCTGGTATGTTCCCTTACTAATGGAGCACTGTCCTTCCTTGCTGGGAATTTGTATTTGTTAATTTGTTTTCTTTGTCTGAGAATTACCAGAAGTGACCTCAGCTATCAGATTAGCCTTTCCTTCTATACATAAGGAATGAGCTTTATTCCTTCAGTCCTTAATATGTAGCCATATCCAAATACAATTCTTTTAATAAGAAAGGTGGAGGACCAAAGTGGTCCCCTGATATACATAGGAAACACTCAGCATGGAGGGAGGATGATTGGAAGGTAAAGTAAGCCCCTTCTCTGTTTGATGTTAGGTTCTAATTCTCGAACCCCAGAAATATTACCTTGTAAGGAAATAAGGCATTTGTAGATGTGATTTAATTAAGGATTTTGAGATAGGGAGGTTATCCAGGATTATTAGAGTGAACCCTAAATGCCATCACATGACCTTATGAAGGAGAGGAGATTTGACACAGTACAGAAGATACGTGCACAGCAAAGATCATGCAAGATAGGGGCAGAGATTGGAGAGCTGAAGCCACAAACCAAGGAAGAGCCAGGGAGCCAACTCTCCTCTAGAGCCTTGAGATGGAATAGGGCTCTGCTGAAATCCTAATTTTGCCCCAGTGATGCTGATGTTGGACTTTTAGACCTCACAACTGTGAGAGAGTAAATTTCTTCTCTTCAATGTCACCAAGTTTGTGGTAATTAGTAAGAGCCCCATAGGAAACTGATGCAGATGGAAATAGATTCTTTTAAGTTTTAGTAATCTCTGTTTTGAAGCTGCTTATTGACAGGTTTTGCTAGGTTTAGGCATATCTAGTGCGTGTGTGTGTGTGTGTAAATATATTTGTGTATATTTCATGTACATACACACATATGCATAGGCAGAGTTTCAGAATTGTCAGATAATCCCTTGTGGTTAAAATATGTAGAAATTTTCTAAACCTTGGAGGATAAGAGAGAGAGACGAAGATTTTGAGAGCCCAGACCTCTATTAAAAACACTTTGGTGAGAGAATAAAAGATGAGTGTGAATCTGAGATCATTCTGGAGGCAAACATTGTTATTAGACATTGATAGTACTAAGTAGGCACGTGAAGCTCACTTCTTAATGAGTTAGGCAATTAGGTGCAGTTACAGGGATAGGAAAAAATGGACTGTGGGATTTAGTTAAATAAAATATGATACTTGTAAATTAATGATGGTGTCTCTGTCACCTTTCTGTGCAAGGGCTCTAGCTTGCCCTTATGCAGGGAACCTGGTGAATACCTCTGAGAATCAAGGACCAACTCAAGAGACACTTGTTAATAAAGGGTAATAAGTAACATCTAGTTATATGATCCCTTGTTGATGAGTTCTTAAAGCCTCTGATGAAATCATGTGCAATGTCTGCTGCTTGCTAACTGTACCCAGTTAGTTTGTGGGCAGGAGCAGGTAAACCCTCCCTGACAAATTCACCTGTATGCTGGCCCAGACCTTTGTGATCTTCTTATCTTGAGATGCTCCAGTCGTATGTCTGAGCATACTTTTCCATGGTCCATTTCATGACTTGGAACCTCTTTCCAAGAGTCCAGGCTGGAATAAAGCACCTCATCTTGGCCTCAAAGCAAAACAAAGACATTGGGCTTTCTTTAGGATTGTGTTCCAGTCAGGCCTTCTGTATAAATTATAGATGTCAAAGCTCCTCTAAAAGTTCTGGGTAGTAGAAAGTGCAGAACAGCACTTACCTTGACATTTCAAAGCCACTTGTGCATGAGCTTTAAATTCTCATTATGTCATGTAAAAAGAGGATTGTTCCCACATAAGCACTTATGGTTTCTAACTATCCCTTGGTTCTGGAATTCTGAAAAATGTATATAAGCTTTTAAAACCAAAACTAATCACTCCGATGAGCTTTCCAAAATGCTTTATACTTATTTACAATTTCTATAGTGCCCCTCTGCTTTTGTGGCAAGGTAGCAACCTCCAACTTGCTGTTTAGCTCATTAATTTTCTCTCTCAGTTCATCATAAGCCCTTTATGCTTCTATATCCCAGAAATATGATTGCACTGTCCTCACCGTGGTGTGATGAAGGGATTTAGTTTTACCATGATCCTGTAGGATGTTTGATTTCTTCTAGCTTTTGAAGTTAATAACATTACAACTTCCAGCAGTGTTTTAATATTTTTCTAAAGAAATAGCAAAGACATATAACTCGTGTTTGTTTAATTCTGTTCTTTATTACAGGCCTTCAAATTTTAACCTCCTGGAACTCCAGAATGCCCCACTCTAGAAAATGAATGGCTAATTGGATCCCACTACATAAGGAAACACTGGTGAAATAGCAGTACATAAGAAATATTTCTTTTTATGATTGTAAAATCAGTCGGACATAGACGTACTTCTAAAACAACATGACAAAGCATGCATTCAATTAAAAAGCATAGTTTTCCATTTGTAAGTAATTTTGCTATTTGGTGCTTAGATGAAATTCTTTAGTTAAGGCTTATTCTGGAACACAGGGTCAGACAGACAGCATAGCAAAGAGTAAAATACACTAAAGCTTTTTATTTCCTCATTCATTCATTAAAGTACCATTTTCTTAGTCATTATGTCATCAATGTGATACATTTTTGCTGATTAATGCAATGAGACATTATGTCTATATCCATTTCTGCTTTCAAGGAACTTAGAGGATTTGAGATACAGAGTCAGGTACTAGTTAAATATTATAAAGTAATGATTGTTAACATTTACTGGGTTCTGTGCAAATATTAACACAAATTAACACATCTATTCCTCACATTAGTCATCTAAGGGAGGTAGTGGTGTTTTAGGTAAAAAATTTGAAATCAAAGTTGTATGGTGAGTAAATCATAGAGCTGGGATTACAATTTAGGTGCTTTCTTTCCACATCTGGTTTATGCTATCTCACTATGCCAGAATGCCACTTCTTAGAATGTATAATTAAGTAAAAGTGAAAATAATTGAATTCATGAAACTTTATTTCAACAGAGCGTTTTAGATCAGTGGTTTGCAACCTCCCTAATGCTGTGGCCCTTTAATACAGTGACCCACAGGTTGAGAACTGTTGTTTGAGATAAAATTAGTCATGAAAAGTTTTTTTGAAGAGACAAACTATGGCTAGGATTTAGTTTTAAGTATGAAAGAAAATGAGGGGTGTATTTGTGGGTTAAAGATACAGAGGTGACAAAGAACAAAGATGTTTAAATAGAAGCAAATCATATTACCCATTAAAGAGGGCATATATGAGGAAGTAATGGGAAGTCAGTTTTCCTCACCAACGTTTTATTATAAATATTTTTAAATACTCAGAAAAATTAGCTTGGGCAACATGTCAAGACCCCATATCTTAATAAAAAAAAATTACTCAGAAGAGTTGAAAAAATTGTATGGTGGACATACATCTATTACTACCTTAATTCTACCCTTAACTTTTTAGTGTATTTGCTTTATCACATATCTGTCCATCTCTCTGCTTCTCCTTCTACATATAAGTAAATCCATCTTATTAACTAATTCCTTTTAAAGTAAGTTGCAAACACCAGTATACTTCACCGCTAAACACTTCATCATATTTTGTAGAGCTGCAGTCAGTATTTGTTCAGTTATTTTTTTGGACATAAAAGGTCACATAAATCGTACACAAATCTTACATGTACCCTTCCATGAGTTTGACAACTCCACATACATTTATAAAATAGACATTTGTCAAAATGCAGAATGTTACTATCAGTCCTAAAATCTTTTTCCTTCGTCATTTGCTTTTTGTAATTGCCCCTTACTAATAATCCATGCTCTGCTATTTTTCAACTATCAATAAATTTGTCATTTCTAAGGTTTCTTCTAGAGACTCCTCTTTTATGTAAACAAATTTCTTTCATCTAGTATAGTGTTTTGAGATTCATTTGTTCATTTTGTTTTACTAGTAATCTGTTCCTTTTAATAGCTGAGTGGGATTCCATCAAGTGAATATACTAGTTTGTTTCTCCATTAGTCTGTCAATGGATAGATAGGTCACTATGAAAGTTTTGAGACAGACTGTGTTATGGTCCCCTATGTCACTTCTAGGAAACACAGTCAACAGCATCCTTTCTGATTCACTTGTGCAAATTTTACCTTATTTGGCTTATTTTTGTTGCTGAGAGGGATTCATTTGTTTCTGCCTATGCGAATACTAATGTTTCTTGACTTTTGTGTATCTTCAAACTGTTTTGAATTTGACCTGAATAAAAGGAGTTATAAGTATTCCTGTATATACATTTTCTTTTCCTTAGGAAATTACCTGGTAATGGAATTGCTAAATCATAAGGTAAATATATGGTCAGTTTTATGAAAAAATTTTCATATCTTTCCCTAATTTCCATGAATAATATATGAGAGTTCTGATTATTACATATGCTTACCAACATTTAGTGTGTCAGATGGAAGCTAAGTGATAAAAAGTAAATACTGACTATTGTGAAGGTAACAGCCTTTGTTGCTAAAAGCTCCATTTTAAGCAGCAAATAGTGACTGAGGAGTCTGGGCTGGAATGCAGCCTGGGGAATGTGGTGATTGGCAGGATTAATCTGGTTGTGGGGTACAAGATGGTTTTTTTCTTTTTTTTTTTTTAAATTAAATCATAGCTGTGTACATTAATGCAATCATGGGGTACATTGTGTTGATTTTATAAACAATTTGAAATATTTTCATCGAACTGGGTAACATAGCTTTCATGGCATTTTCTTCTTTATTGTGTACAGACATTTATATTCTGCATTTAGATGGTTTTGAAAAGTAAGGAACTGTAAGCAGAATTTAGGAAGGTCAAAATAACTCAGCCATAATTCAATGATGGCCTATGTTAAAAATCAAGGCAATGGCCATTGAAAATAAGAAATAGTAAAAAACTTTACACAGGAGTAATCTAATATATTTAGCACCAATAAGTAGATGCATATGTGAATTCTGAAGTGGATATATGGAAAATAGTGTTACCATTAATTCATACAGGCAAACAAAAAGAGAGAATTGCTTTTGCAATTGATTATGTGGTTATTGATTATATGTATCCAAAGACCAGTAAAATGCCCACCTCTTATGCAGAGGAAAAATAAAAAGGTGAAGGAATAACATTGGAATCAAGTAAAGGTCAACTATGGAGACGGTGTCCACTGCTTCTACAGATTGGCCTTGAAGAGAACAAAGCCCTATCAGTTGCTTGGAAGCTAGCAACCAAAAATGCACCTACAAAGAGCCATATACCATAAGCTGCTTTATGCACAATGCTTTAGATTTGCACAGCCTGTCTCTTCTTCCCAAAATGCCTTTCCTTAACTGCTCTGATGGGTCCCAGGTTAGCTTAGAAGACATGATCGAGAGATGTCCTATCCACGCATTATCCTTTGATAACTATAGCACTGTCCACCACCTTTCTCACAGAATTTGCCAGGAAGAGAACAAATCCCTGTCAGTTACCTGGAAGCTAGCAACCAAAATTGTACCTACAAAGAACCGTATACTATGAGCTGCTTTATGCACCATGCTCTAGATTTGCACAGCCTATCTCTTCTGCCCCACATGCCTTTCCTTAACTGCTCTGATGGGTTCTAGGTTCCGTTAACTTAGAAGACATGATTGAGAGATGTCTTATCCATGCATGATCCCTTCATTGCCATAGCACTTTTCACTACCTTTCTCACAGAATTTAGCGAGTTCTCCTGGCATTGTATGCCTCCTCTCTTTCTGTCCTTGCTGTACTATTCTAGTAGCATGGTGTCTGATCCTGAAATGCATAATAATTGCTGAATGAATGAAGGCTTCAACTTCTAGCCTTTCTACTTCAAATATTTTTTCTTTTCTTTTTTTTAACAAGTGAACACTTTATTAAGAATTAAACAAAGGTATAATGTGATACAGTACAAGCAAGACACTCAAGATA
>CAUYON010041214.1:0-31009 GCA_963573935.1 Arctocebus calabarensis
AAAATTGAGTACATAGGATTCATGCTTCTCCATTCTTGTGATGCTTTACTAAGAATAATGTGTTCCACTTCCATCCAGGTTAATACAAAGGATGTAAAGTCTCCATCTTTTTAATGGCTGAGTAGTATTCCATAATGTACATATACCACAGCTTGTTAATCCATTCTGGGTTGGTGGGCATTTACGTTGTTTGCACATTTTGGCAATTGTAAATTGAGTTGCTATAAACAGTCTAGTGCAAGTGTCCTTATGATAAAAGGATATTTTTCCTTCTGGGTAGATGCCCATTTATGAGACTGCAGGATCAACTGGGAGGTCTAGCTTAACTTCTTTGAGAGTTCTCCATACTTCCTTCCAAAAAGAATATATTAGTTTGCACTCCCACCAGCAGTGTAAAAGTGTTCCCTTCTCTCCAATTACAAAACTTTTTTGAAAGAATGTTTTGGTTTAACAAATTCAGTTGTTTTTTTAACTATACTTGATCACATTAATGCTTCCCTGAAAAGCTTAATCACGTAACTGAGTGTTTTGGGAAACCTATTTCAAATGCATGCTTCCTTGGCAAAACTAGTTACATATGGACCAAGGGAGAAAACCAAAAGGATAACATTTCTCTTAAATCAGCATAATTTAGTGCTTTGATGTATGTTTCATGCAGTTCAGATTCCACGTGTAATTGTTTACAGACATCTCAAGGTATGTTTTCCTAACTCGGAAAATTCACAAAATTAGTGGTTTTATGGTTGGCCAGTTATCCTGCTTGGAAATTGTTCTTTTAAAAGCAAAAGTGCTCATAAAAACTGCCAAACTGGCAACCTCAAAATTGGGGTCTTCTGTTTATCAACTGACATTTTTATCAGGCCAATCTCCACAGTAGAAAACGAAGTCGACAGTAGGAGATTATCAGAATTTGGACAGTATGAACAAACAATCTAAATATTCCAGACTGAAATGTCAGAGGAAAAAGGTCAATATAAGAAAGATTTTACTCATAATCATTGGAACTGGATAGAATGAAACCGGTGAGGCTATCGGTAGCTCACACTCTGGAGACCAACGCAGGTGGATTGCTTGAGCTCAGGAGTTCAAGATTAGCCTAAACAAGAGCAAGACCCTGTCTGTACTAAAAACAGAAAAATTAGCAGAGCATTGTGGTGGGTGCCTGTAGTCCCAGCTACTTGGGAGACTGAGACAAGAGGATGACTTGAGTCCAAAAGTTTGAGGTTGCTGTGAACTATGACACCACAGCGCTCTACCCGGGGAATGAGTGAGACTCTGTCTCAGAAAAAAAAAAAAAAAAAGTAAAGAAAAGAAAAGAAATGAATTATTTCATAAAATATTGAGCCTCCTTTAAAGAAGTGTTCAAGTAAAGTGAGGCTACCCTTCGGGCCCGGTGGCCTACAGCATTGTAGAAGAGGGTGTGCATTGATCTGGTAATTTTTTAGACTTCATACCAAGTGTAAAGTCCTATTCTTTTTCCATATATTTATTCTCCTCTTTTTTCGCTCCTCAACTTTGGCCTCCCCACCCTTGCTGATGACATCATTTTGAACAAAGGCATGACCCCTTTCTCTGCAGGGCTTCACCATGGAGGGGTCAGCTTCCAGAACCTCTGCAGCCACTTCTGGGTCATGTATACCCAGCCAGCAGTGCGCCAGGAAGAGGGGGGTATGAAAGAGTGGAGGCTGGTGCTCAAAGGAGGGTTTGTGTTGCAATGTACAAAGGGAGAGAGAGAAAGATCTCTTGATTTTTTTTTTTAAGTTTGGGGCTAAAAATCTTTCTACAGTTTGATGAGGACAGGGAAATGTTTGTGTATTCAGATTAGAATAAATCAACTCCTTTGGGAGTTTGCACTTAACCTGAGGATAGAATTCAGGAATCTGTGAACTTGGGTAGGAAAGAAACGTCACACTTATTTTCACTAAGTTCTAATTGAATTTGTCATTTCCTTCAATTACGAATGTTGCCAACAAACTGTAATAGTATTTAACGGTACCATGACTTTTTCACTAACAGAAATAGCAAACATATTTATACCACATAACGCTTGTATTATCTAGAAATATCATTTACCCTCATCACTACCTCAGCATTCTGGTATTTATTAGAACCACCATTAGGTTTATTTGTTAATAAACACCTAAATACTATATTGGAATTTTATTTTTTAATATTTTTTAATAGCTATGTTTAAATATAAGCAGTTTCCATTGCAATGTTATGTATTTTATTTTATGCATGTAAAGGTATCATTCTCAGAAAATATTCCATTCACCAGACTTCCAAAGGCGTCTGTGACATAAAAATAGTTAAGAATGCCTACCCAAAACTTGTTAGTTTTTAGCCACTTTTAGATTATTTTAATAGACATAAACGTAGCCCACTGGGCCTCTTTCTATATCCAGAAACTGTCCAATTCTTCACAGAGCAGCATGATTATTTTTTAACTGTGGGAACTGAGACATTACAAGAGGCTATGTTGTCCTTAGTAAATAAACAATCTAGGGAAAAATTATAAGGAAAGAAAAAGCATTTCTTCCCAAGCTGGTGATTATTTAGTGGGGCAAGCAGAATTCAGATATCATTTTCCAACTTCCATTTTGTACGCTATTGAGTTTTTTCCTTTAAAAACACATAAGTAGCATTTACAAATCCTGCCCACAGGGAGACAATGCTAAATAGGCCTTCAGATAAGGTATGCTGCCTCAATAGTTTCCAGGTGGCAAGTATAAAAAGAAGGAGAAAGAGTATGGTTATTGATGGCTTAAACTGGCTGGCTCTGGGGTCACATAGCAGGCATACCAGGCAAAGGGTTAACCCCCCTTAACCAAAGCTGCACAGATAAGCTATTCATAACCTTGGCTGTTTCCCAGCGAGATGCTCACGGTAAGTACTCTTTAACTCTCAAAAACAAGCTGGGCACAACAAAAATTGAGACTTGTCAATAAATAAAGATAAACATATTTATTCTTCATATCTCAAAATCATGTTTTATGAGCTTTGGAAGGAAGTTGTTTTTTTTGTTTTTTTGTTTTTTTGTTTTTTTTTTATAATTTTATTGAATCATAATTCTGTACATTGGTGCAATCCTAGGGCACGATTCATATACATTCAGAAATGTTTTCATCGTACTGTTACAGATAGCCTTCATGGCATTTTCTTGATCACTATATAAAGACATTGATACTCTACATTTAAAAAGTTTCCCCAGTACCCTGCTAAGATGATGATAAGCTGTAATCTGTTAGCCAAGATTTTGTTGAGAATTTTTGCATCAATATTCATTAGTGAAATTGGACTAAAGTTCTCCTTTTTAGTTGGGTCTTTACCTGGTTTTGGTACTAGGGTAATGATTGCTTCAGAGAACATATTGGGGAGGATTCCTTCCTCCTCAATTTTTGGAAATAATTTCTTAAGTATAGGAATAAGCTCTTCTTTGAAAATTTGATAAAATTCTGGTATGAGACCATCCGGACCAGGGCATTTTTTTGTTGGGAGATTTTTTATTATTTCTCTGGTCTCAGTGCTAGAAATTTGTCTGTTCTGGACATCTATTTCATCTGGGCTAAGTCTAGGGAGAGGGTGTGATTCCAAATATTGATCCATTTCCTTGACATTGTCAAAGTTCTGGGCATAAAGTTTCTGGTAGTATTCAAAGATAATCTCTTGTATTTCTGTAACATCAGTAGTTATTTCCCCTTTATCATTTCTGATCGAAGTTACTAGAGATTTTACCTTTTTATTTCTAGTTTGTTTGGCCAAAGGCTTATCTGTTTTAATTATTTTTTTCAAAAAACCTTCTCCTTGTTTCATTAATTTTCTGAATGATTCTTTTGTTTTCAATTTCGTTGATCTCAGATTTAATTTTGGATATTTCTTTTCTTCTGCTGGGTTTAGGCTTAGATTGTTCTTCTTTTTCCAATTCCATCGGATGGTTTGTGAGTTTGCTGATATGCTCTCTTTCTGTTTTTCGAATGTAGGCTTCTAAAGCAATAAATTTTCCTCTCAGGACTGCTTTTGCTGTATCCCATAGGCTTTGGTAATTTGTGTCTTCATTGTTGTTGTACTCAAGGAAGTTAATGATTTCCTTTTTTATTTCTTCCTGCACCCAAGTGTCATTTAGCATAAGGTTATTTAACTTCCATGCCTTTGTGTGAGGTTGAGCATTTTTGTTGGAGTTGAGTGCCATTGTTATTGCCTTATGGTATGAAAAGATGCAAGGTAGAATTTCAGTTCTTTTGATCCTGCTGAGGTTGGTTTTGTGTCCGAGGATATGGTCAATTTTGGAGAATGTTCCATGGGATGATGAGAGGAATGTATATTCTACATCTTTGGAATGGAGTGTTCTATATACATCTATCAAACACAGTTGCTCTAAATTCTCATGTAAGTCTCTAATATCTTTATTTCATTTCTGTTTAGAAGATCTTTCCAGCTCTGAGAGAGGGGTATTAAAGTCCCCTGTTATTATGGTGTTATAGGATATCATATTGCTCAAACTAAGTAGGGTCTGTTTCACAAATCTGGGAGCATTTAAATTGGGTGCATACATATTTAAAATTGAAATGTCTTCTTGTTGTATTTTTCCCTGAACCAATATAAAGTGAGCATCATTATCTTTTTTGACTTTAGTTACTTTAAATCTACATGTATCTGAGAATAAGATTGCAACTCCTCTTTTTTTCTGAGTTCCATTTGCCTGAAAAGTTGACTTCCAACCCTTAACTCTGAGTTTTAATTTGTCTTTTGATGTGAGGTGAGTTTCCTGCAGAGAACAGAAAGATGGCTTGTGTTTTTTAACCCAATTAGCTAATCTATGCCTTTTCAGAGGGGAACTCAAGCCATTGACATTTATTGAGATAATTGATAAATGTGATAGCATTCTGTTCATCTTATTTTGTGAACGTCTGTTGATTTTTTTTTGTCTTTTGAGTCATTGGGGAAACTAGGTTCTGTCCTATAATCTTCTGGGTGTTTACTTTTCTGAAGGTCCATTGTGATAGTCAGTATGTAGGACAGGTTGAAATATTTCCTGTAAAACTTGTCTTGTTGTGACAAATTTCCTCAGTGTTTGCATATCAATAAAAGATTTAATTTGTCCATCAATTTTAAAGGTCAGCTTGGCAGTGTATAAAATTCTGGGCTGGAAATTGTTCTGTTTAAGTATGTTAAAGATAGATGACCATTGTCTTCTGGCTTGAAGAGTTTCATTATAGAAGTCTGTGGTCACCCTAATAGGTTTGCCCCTGTAGGGCAGTTGGTGCTTACTACTGGCAGCTTGCAAGATCTTTCCTTTGTCTTAACTTTGGATAAATTCATCACAATATGTCTTGGAGAGGTTCTATTTGTGTTGAGATGACCAGGGGACCGATATCCCTCTGAGAGGAGTATGTCAGAATCTTTGATGATATTTGGGAAATTTTCATTTACAATATTCTCTAGAATGGCTTCCATTCCTCTGGGACATTCTTCTCCTTCAGGAATACCTATAACTCATATGTTTGAATGCTTCATAAAGTCCCATAATTCTGTGGGTGAACGTTCTGCTTTCTCCCTCTTCTTTTCGGCCTCTTTAACTATTTGAGTTATCTCAAGAGCCTTATCCTCTACCTCTGAGGTTCTTTCTTCTGCATGATCTAATCCGTTGTTAATACTTTCTATTGCATCCTTAACTTCCCTAATTGACTGCTTCAGTTCCTTCAGCTCTGCTATATCCTTTTTATATTCTTTGTATCATTCATCTCTTATTTGATTCTGTTTTGAATTTCCTTTTGGTTATTATCCACTTTCTCAGCAATTTCATTTATTGTTTTCATTATCGGAGGTTTAAATTCCCCTTCTGTCATTTCTAACATATAGGATGGATCTTCTGTGGTAGCTGTCTCCCGATCCCTAGAAGGGGTTACTCTGGCCTGGGATTTCATGTTGCCAGAATTTTTCTGCTGATTCTTCCTCATGAGTGCTTTCTTGTATCTGTCTCCTTCCCTTAATTTTCCCTTCACTTCTTTTTGCTCTTTAAGTTACTGTGACACTGACCCGACATTTTAATGAGTACTTTTGGTGCAAAACCAGAAGGATGAAAAGATTAAAGAGCAACAAGGGAACAAGAATTTAAAGAAGAGAGAAAGGGAAAAGAAAAAAAAAAGAAAGAAAGAGAGGGAGAAAGAAAGAAGAGGGGATGAGTAAAAAGAAATTAACAAAAAGAAGAGAGGCAGTGAAAGAGAGAAACAGGAGAAATATAGGTGTGTGGTAGGGTACTAAGGCCCAAACTTAGAGGCCCCCTACCTCTGGGGGTACTGGGTTGAGTGCTTCCCTTGAGGTCAACAGCTCTTAGCCAGCCAGCTCAGACACAGTACCCCACTGCAACCAGGTACAGAGGAAAGACAAAAATACTGTAAATCAAACCAAAAGAAACAAACAGAAACCCTTATGAGATAGAATTGGGGGGGGGGGGAATAATAGGAACAAAAATAGTAGTAAAAATAAAGTTCTATTTGTTGAAGAAGGCAAAAAAGGAAGATCATATTTAAACTAAAATGATGAAAAAATGTCAAAAAAACATGTTAAAATTAAAAAAACAAAAACAAAAACCCCACAACCAAGCAGTATATGTTTCTAGGTATTGACCAGGCAACAGGTGATCTTCTGAGGTATAAGAGGTTAATCACAATGTGATACAGCTGTATAAGTTGGGAACTGCAGGCTGCTGCTGATTACTCAGACCCTGCTCAGGGAAGCCTCTGGGCCTGCAGGTTCAGGAGCCCAAATAACTCCTCAACCCACTCAAAAGACACTCCAAGCCATACACCTTGGCCAAGCAGAAGCTTTCCAGGGACAGAACTTATCCCTGGGATCTCTCCTGGCGTGGCTGCCTGCTTATCCAGTGCACCAAGTCTAGTCTCCACCTATGGTCCCTGAGGGCCATGGTTGTCAATCTGCCAAAAATTTAGATCTCCACACTTCCCTAGTAGCATAGTCCCTGCTTTGCTCAGCTCAGTCAATAGATCACTCACCCCAAGTCTCCTGGCGAATCCTGGTGCTGCAACACGCCGGGGCAGCCCACAGCTGAATGATATTAGCTCCTTTCCAGCTCAGTGGCTCAGTCTGGGGCCCCAGACAATACCCAAAGTCATCCGCACACTGGACCAAGATCTCCCATCTCCCAAGTCAGTTAAATCAAGCGTCCAAGTCCCAAAAAAACAAACAAAACAAAACAAAACAAAAACAGCCCCAGGTAAGGCTTTTCCTGCTTGCAAACTAGCTGTTGCTGTAATTACAGCTGCAGGCAGCCTCTGACCATACAAACGCATCCACCACTTGCCAGTTTTCCACCTCTTCGATCCTCCTAGTGGGGTATAAAAGTCTCTCACTGACCTCCTGTATCACCAAAGGGAAGCCTCTGGGCCAAACCTACGGGCCAGAGATGCCTGGGGTCTTCTTTCCCCACTCTCGCTGCGCCTGGCTGCACAAAAGCTGCTACTCGGCTGCCATCTTTTGATCCTCTCCATACATGAATCTTGAAGAAGTTATCCTAAGTGAAAAAAAGCCAGACACAAGATAATAAATATTATGTGATTTCACTTATTTGAAATAACTAACCTAGGCAAATTCATAGAGACAGAAAGTAGATTTAGAGGTTACCAGGGCATGGGAATGAGGGAATAGGAAGGTTTGCTTAATTATTACTGAATTTGTTTGGATTAATTAAAAAAATGGAAATTGATAGTGCTGATAACTTCATAACATTGTGAGTGTAGATTATACAATTGAATTTTATACTTAAAAGTGCTTCAGTGGTATTTTCTGTTATAATATTATAACGTTATAAAATACTCACTAAAAGAATACAAAACATTGTAGATGTTTAATGAATAGACTTTAATTAACGAAAGGGGAACTCATAGTTGTCAAAGTGCTGATAGGACAACAGGCCCTTAATAAAGTGGATGTGAGGTGTCAAACCCTGAAACTATCTACCTCCTTTAGGCAATCTTTTTTTTTTTTTTTATTTCAAGCTGGCTTTGCTTTCAGTTTCCTTGTTTTTTTTTGTTTATTTATTTATTTTTTTTTCCTTTGTCCTTCCTCATAACGATGCGCGGGCTGGTTTGCCTCCCAAGTAGCTGGGATTACAGGCGCTCGCCACTACGCCCGGCGATGTGTTCTGTCCTGGTGGTTGAGACGGGGTCTTTTCTCTGGCTCAGTCATTATGCTGGTCTCGAACTGTGAGCACTGGAAATCCACCCGCCTCGGCCTCCCATAGCGCTGGGATTACAGACGTGAGCCACCACGCCCGGCCAAGAATTCACTGTTCTAACTTTAAGGAATATTGCATTATTTGTATTTGACATATCTGTATTTGATTCCTGAGTTTTCAACTTGAGTAATTTTTGTTTTTTAGAAGGACTTTCCCTATTATTGGGCATATACCTAGAAGAAAAAAAAATCTGTTTATCATAAGGATATTTGCCCTAGACTGTTCATTGTAGTTCAGTTTACGATTGCCAAATTGTGGAAACAACCTAAATGCCCACCAATCCAGGAATGGATTAACAAGCTGTGGGGTGTGTGTGTGTATAAATCATGGAATACTATGCAACAGTTGTATATGAGAATGCCTGGGGTTTTTCTTTTCTCTTGTTTGTATTAGATACTGTGTGATGCTTTGGATGGTCAATTTACATCTTTTGTATTAATTTGGATGGAATTGAAATACTTTCTTCTTAGTAAAGCATCACAAGAATGCAGAAGCAAGAATCCAGTGTATTCAGAGTCATACCGCTATTATCACAGTTTATTAACTTGAAACCTGACACCCTTCCTATTGCTAAAGTTTTACTTTCATCTCCTGTCCCTAAGTAGGAGTCTACTTTCTTTATATATTTGCCTATTTTGAACCTTTCACATAAATGAAATAACAATCTATGGTCTTTTGTAATTGACCTTTTTCATTTAGCTTAGTGCTTTCATGTGTGTTGTAGCACAGGACACTACTCCATTCCTTTTTATGGCTGAGTAATAACCCCTTTATAGAGATAGTCATTTTTATGTATGTCCACACTTGATCAGCGTTTGGGTTGTTCCTGCCTTTGGTTACTGGTAATGCTTTTGTGAGCATTTGTGTACCAGTTTCACTATGGACCTATGTTTTCACTTTTCTAGGGTACAAATCTAGGAGTGTAATTACTAGGTCAAATGGTAATTCAGTTTGACTTTTTGAAGAACTGCCAGACTGCTATATATTCCCATCCCTCATATGAAGGCTCTTAATTTCTTCTTCTTCTCACACTTATTACTGTTTTGCCTTTGAAAATTATGTCGATCCTAGTGTATATTATAATGGTTTTGATTTGCATTTCTCTGATGAGTCATGATGAATATCTTTTCATGTGTTTGTTATTTTTGTATTGTCTTTGGAGAAATATTTAGATCCTTTGCCCACTATTGGATTGTCTTTTTATTATAGAGTTGTAGAAGTTCTTTACATGTTCTAGATAAGAGTCCCTTGTCAGATATATGATTTGCAATTTTTTTTTTTTTTTTTTTTTATTCATGGGTCGTTTACTTTCTTTTTTCTTTCTTTTTTTTGAGACAGCGCCTCAAGCTGTCACCTTGGGTAGAGTACTCTGGCATCACAGCACACAGCAACCTCCAACTCTTGGGCTTTAGTGATTCTCTTGCCTCAGCCTCCTGAGTAGCTGGGACTACAGGCGTTCTCCTCATTTTTTTTGGTTGCAGTTGTCATTGTTGCTCACCTCTGGGCTGGGTTTGAACCTGCCATCCTAGGTGTATATAGCTAGCACCCTGCTGACTGAGCTACAGGTGCTGCCAGGTCTTTTATTCTCTTGATAGTGTCTTCTGAAGCATAAAAGTTAATATTGATGAAGTTCAATTATCTATGCTTTTGTTGCTTACACTTTTGGTGTCATATCACAAAATCCATTGCCAAATCCAAGCTCATGAAAATTTACCCCCATTACTTCTTTTCAGAGTATTGATAGTTTGTTACAAAAGATAGGAAATCTCCATCTTTTTAATGGCTGAATAGTATTCCACAGTCCATATATACTGTAGTGTATTAATCCTTTTATGTGTTGAACAGGCATCTGGAGTATTTGCATATCTTTTAATTATGCGTAGTGCTGCTATAAACGTTGAAGTCCAAATGTCCTTATGGTAAAATGACTTTTTTCTTATGGGCAAGTACTTATTAATAGAATTGCAGGATGAAATGTTAGGTCTACTTTTAGTTCTTTGAGGAACCTCCATACCTTTTTTTTTTTTTTTTTGAGACAGAGTCTTATTCTGTCACCCTTAGAGTGCTGTTGCATTATCGTAGCTCATAGGAGTCTCAGTTTCTTGAGCTCAAGTGATTCTCTTGCCTCAGCCTCCCCAGTAGCTAATCCCAGGAGTTTTTCTATTTTTAGTAGAGCTAGGGGTCTCATTCTTGGTCAGGTGATTTGGAACTCCTGAGTCAAGCAGTCCACCTACCTTGGCCTCCCAGAGTGCTAGGATTTCAGGTGTGAGCCACCACTCGGGGCCAGGAATCTCCATACTTCTTTCCACAGAGGCTGTACTAGTTTGCAGTCCCACCAACAGTGCATGAGTGTTTTCTATTCACACCTACACCAGTATCTGTTGCTTTGGGACCTTGGGATATGGGCCATTCTCACAGGAGTTAGGTGATACCTTAAAGTTGTTTTGATTTGCATTTCTCCGATGATTAGGGATGGTGAGCATTTTTTCATCTGTTTTTTGGCTTTTCGTCTATCCTTGTGAGAAAAGTTTTTGTTCTTGTTGCTTGTCCAGTTCTGAATGGAGTTGATTGATCTTTTCTTGTTGATTTGCTTGAGATTCTGGTTATTATCCTTTTGTTGGATTTGTAGCATGCAAATATCTTTCCCCATTCTCTAGGATATTTCCTAGAGAATGTTGATTCTTGTTGACTTAAGTTTTGTATATTGTATGAGTAAGGGTACAACTTCATTCTTTTGCATGAGGCTATTCAAGTCATCCCAGCACTATTTTTATTTATTTATTTTTTATTTTTATATATATATATATTTTTTTGAGACCTCATTATGTTACCTTCGATAGAGTGCTGTAGCATCACAGCTCACAGCAACCTCCAACTCTTGGGCTTAAGAGATTCACATGACTCAGCCTCCTAAGTAGCTGGGACTATAGGTGCCCTCCATAAAGCCTGGCTATTTTTTGGTTGTTGTTGTCGTTGTTTGGCAGGCCTGGGCTGGGTTCAAACCTGCCAGCTCCAGTGTATGTGGCTGGTGCCCTAGCTGCTGAGCTACAGTTGCCCTAGCCACAGCACCATTTTTAGAAAAGACTTCTTTTCCTCACTGAATGGTCTTGGCAAGCTTATTGAAAAATCACTTGAGGCTGGGTGTGGTGCCTCAGACCTATGGTCCCAGCGCTTTAGGAGGCCAAATGAGGGAGGATTGCTTGAGGCCAGGAGTTTGAGACCAGCCTGGACAACATGGTGACAACCTTGTCTCTACCAAAAAAAAAAAAAAAAAAGTCAATTAGCTGTAGATATATAGATTTAAGTTTGGACTCTCAATTCTACCATCAATCTATACATACATCTATCCTTATTCCAGTACTACACTGTACTGATTATTATAGCTTTGTAGTAAGATTGGAAATTGGAAAATGTAAATTCTTTGTTCTTTTTTTTTTTTTGTAGAGACAGACTCTCAGTTTATCGTCCTCGGTAGAGTGCCCTGGTGTCACACAGCTCACAGCAACCTCCAACTCCTGGCCTTAGGCGATTCTCTTGTCTCAGCCTCCCAAGTAGCTGGGATTACAGGCGCCCGCCACGACGCCCAGCTGTTTTTCTGTTTTGAAGTTTGGCAGAGGCCGAGTTTAAACCCGCGGCCACCTTTGGTATATGGGGCTGGCACCCAACTCGCTGAGCCACAGGCGCTGCCCTCTCTTTGTTCTTTTTCAAAATTATTTTGGGTATTCTGTGTCCTCTGAGTTTCCACATGAATTTTAGGATCAGCTAGTCAATTTCTTCAGAGAAACCAGCTGGAATTCTGATAGGGATGGTGGTGAATCTGTATCAAGTTGAAGATTATTATCATGTTAACATTACATTGCTTGATCCATGAATATGGAGTATCTTTCCATTTACTTAGGTTGTCTCTAATGCTTCCAACTGTGTTTTATAGTTTACTGAGATAAGTTTTGCATTTACTATTAAATATATTCCTAACAATTCTTTTTTTCCTCCCATAATTAAAAGTATTTTTTGTAGAGATTGGATCTTCTTCTTGCCTCAGACTCCAAAAGTACATTCTTGGCCAGAATTTTATTTTATTCTTTCTGATGCTATTGTAAATGAAATTGTTCTCTGAAGTTCATTTTTGGATTGTTCATTGTTAATGTGTGGACATGCACTTTTTTTTTTTTTTTTTTTTTTTGAGACAGGGCCTCAAGCTGTCACCCTGGGTAGAGTGCTGTGGCATCACAGCGCACAGCAACCTTTAGTTCCTGGGCTCAAGCGAGTCTCTTGCCTCTGCCTCCCAAGTAGCTGGGACTACAGGCGCCCGCCACAAGGCCTGGCCATTTTTTGGTTGCAGCCATCATTGTTTGGTGGGCCGGGCTGGATTCGAACCGAGCCAATGCACTTTTTGTTAATCATTATCCTGCAACTTTGTTGAATTCATTCTTTTTTTGGAGGGGGTAGATTCCTTAGCATTTTCTATATATATATTATCCTGTCATCTGTGAATAGTAACAGTTTTACTTCCTTCTTTCTAATTGGGATGCCTTTTTCTTCATATACTCCTTTCTTATTAAAATTTGTATTTCTTTAGCCCATCAGTGATTCTCAGACTATAATCTGTGAATTTCTGGGGATCCCAGAGAGTCTGTCAAAAGGTCTGCATACTATCACATTGTTTTTAATTGTGTCGACATTTTTCATTGATAATTCAAAGGTGTGGTGGATAAAATGCTTGTCACATTGTACTTAGTGGCATTAAGTATTTATTTTATTCTTTGTTTCCCAACTGATGCTGTTTAAATATATATATATTATGCCCTTGACAATGTATCATACATTATTTTATTAAATTTCGGACCTGGTGTACATGCCTTTTTAATATTTTGTGTGATAAAGTGAGTTCACATAAAGCATTTCAGCTGCATACTGCAGCAAAATGGTTACCTTGTAAAAATGGATGTGAGTGATTGAGTTGTGAGCTATACTACTAGCTGCTTTTTCATGAAACATCATTTCTGTTTGAAGAAATGATTGACTCAGAAGGTTATGCAGATTTTTATTTTTTGTTTTTATATTTTGGTTATTCAGATTTTTGATCTTTGACAGGCATTTTCTTAAATGAAGAAAGCAATCCTGTTACTTCAAGGAAGATTGATAGTGTTAGTTGCCAGTGATAAAATTTGAGCTTTTAACCAAAAATTAGAATTTTGGAAAACTTATACCTGGCACTGTGAGCTTGACAACTGCCTACTACTTACAGATTTTTCTGGTGAGGTTGATAACACTTGTGATGATGTAATTTTTTGGTAATGTGTAATGAAGGGTGCTTATGTTGGAAAGATCTGTATAACTTAGAGAACCAGTAATTTCCATATCCCCAGTGCATGATGTTACAAAATGATACACAGGCAAAAGATCTGCATAGGGTAAGGTAGATTATCGGCTTTTATTATCACAGAATACTGATATGATTTTAGTTTTCACGTTGCATCTAATTTTAAGAAATTACTACCTCTCAACTTTTATAATAACAAAAAGAAAATATGCAACATTATTTGACAAGGCTCTTAAAATAGTCTTACTTCCAACTTGAAATCTTTTGAGGATGGATTTTCTTCATGTACTTCAACTAAAACCATATATGGCCATAGAAAAAAATCCAGAAGCAGACTGGACTTTTAAATTGAGCCAGACCCTAGATTTTTCAAATTGCTGCCTCACTGAATTTTTTAGTGGAAAATGTTTATCTAATGAATTTATTATTTATAAACTAACGAACATTTTTAAGTATTAGCTCATAATATGGTAAATGTTGGTAGATATAAACCACCTGTACATAAATTTTTTGAAGTTTTAAATATTTAAGCAGGAAATAGGGAATCTTGAAGGCAAAATGTTTGACAGCTGCTGGGCTGCATGAAAAAGGTTTCTCCTTCCTTACTCAGGATTTTGTTTTTTCAATCCCTTAAGTGTGTAGATTTACTTAAGGGTTAGTCCTTTGGTCTATATATTATGAAGAAATGGAAGTAAGGATTCAATCCACTCTCATGATTACACTTTTTATTATATTTCCAGCACAGGCCAATTTTCCAAGCTTTATTCCTTTGTCCTTAATTGTTAGTGCTACACATTTTAAGTATCGTGCATTGCCTTCAAATTTAACAAAAGTGAAATCAAATCCTTTGCGTTTGTTCTCATGTTTATTCTTTTTCTTGCTTCTTTATCCTAAATCTTGCTTATGTGAATTTCTTACACCAGAACCTATTTTAGTGCTTCACTCATTTTTAGACCTTTGAATAACGCCTCAGGAACTTTATAGAGGAATCGCCTGGGATCTTAGAGAAAATAGAAGATATATATATATTTTTTTGGTCTCACCTTTTGTCTGAGAGTTTTCATTCTAACAGGTTTTAAGGTACGGGTACTGTTGGTTCTTGGAAGTCAGTGAGTAGAAAGACCTGCCTTGGAAAACTTTAATTTGGTTAATTCTGTTCTATGTTTTTCTTGTGGTGTATTTTAATTCTTTATATTTGTAAGATTTTATAAGCCACTATTATCTTATACAGTTAATTGAGGTTTATCTTCATTTACTCTTTCTTTTGTTCTTTTTTGCTTCTTTGGCCTTTCATCTGGGATCATTTTTATTTTAGCATTTCTTTGGGGGTGGCTCTGCTGTTAATTTTTTCTAGTGCTTGCTTGTTTTCTAAAATGGAAATAAAGTACATTTTCAGACAAGCAAACAGTGAAATAGGATTGAATTGCAGTTTGGTAGTTACTAATGCTTCTTCCTTTCAGGGCTCTGTTTTTTGTTTTTGCCATGGCTGGATTTGAACTCACCATCTCCAGCATATGAGGCCTGCGCCCTACTCCTTGAACCACAGGCGCCGCCCTAAATAATGTATTTTTCAATATTTTCTTTCAGCTGTATCAGTTTTTTCTTTCAGAGCTCTGTTTTTTGTTTTTGCCACGGCTGGATTTGAACTCACCATCTCCAGTATATGAGGCCTCTAATGCTTCTTCCAACAAGTTATTACATTGTCCCTGACTTATGTGTTGTTTCTACTGAGAAGTCAGCCCTCAGTTTTACTTTTGCTTCTTTGAAGATTAGTTCTTTTTTCATGTGTTCAGTTTTAATATTTTCTATTCTTGGTCTTTAGCAGTTTTACTATGATATATCTACATCTGTTTTTGTATTTTACTTGAGATTTACAGTGCTTCTTGAATCTGTGGTTTGAGTTTTTAAAAATTTGTTTTGGAAGTACTTAGCCTTTATTTCTGAGTGTGTAGTTCCTGCCTCATTCTTTTGTCACCTATGCCTTTTCATCATCTTGTCTCTTGCCCTTTTCTATTATTTTCTTTTTGTCTTTTGTGTCTTTATACTTCAGTCTGAATATTTTGTTTGACCCATCTTTCTTTCTCTTACCCTCTCTTAATCTGTGTGTAATCTGATATTAAAATCATCTATTGAGATCTCAGTTTCAGATACTGTATCTTTTAATTCTTTGGCTTTTGATTCTTTTTACAACAGTTTTCAGAGCTTTGCTGAAATTCTCTAGCTTATCCAGTATCTTGAATGTTTTATTGTAGAGTTTACATCTGATGACTAACATCTGGACTTCTATTTTATTGTTCTCTTGTTTCCCCACCTCTGTTTTTGTTTATATGCTATGTGGTGTTGTTTTTTGTAATACCTGGTCATTTTAAAACTTCATTACAGCAAAATTAAAACCTAAAGAGTCATGTGTAGAAGGGGGAAAGTTTGTGGGCAGTGAATACTTACATACCTATTACCCAATCAGTATTTACCTAATCATGGGCAATTGTTTTATCTGTACCATACCTATTCCTTCTCCCTCCTTGACTGGATTATTCTGAAGCCAATCCAAGTATTATATGTTGTCTGTAGCTATTTCAGTATAGTTTTCTTGATTTTTTAATTTTCAGAGACGGGGTCTCATTTTATTGCCCAGGCTGGAGTATGATTTATGGTGTGACATTGTAGCTCATCATAGCTTTGAACTCCTGAGCTCAAGTGATCCACCCATTTTAACCTTGCTTGTAGGTATGTGCTACCAGGCTGTCTAAAATTTAGTTTTTTAGTGTAGATAGGGTCTTGCTATGTTGCCCAGGCTGCTCTTTTACTGACCTCAAGTAATCCTGCCTTGGCCTCCCAGAGTGCTGGGATTGCAGGCAATTACATAGTTCTTTAAAAGACAAATCTTTTAAGATATAATAAGATTACCACAGCTAAGCAATTAAGAGCAATTTCTCTTTAATATATTTTTTTAAGATGTGGAGGTCTTGCTCTTATTCAGGCTGGTTTTGAACTCCTGAGCTCAAGGATACTTCCACCATGGCCTCCCAGAATGCTGAGATTACAGTTGTGGGCCACCACACCCAGCCTGAGTAATTTCTTTTTATTTTTTTTAACTGTTTTTTAAATTGAAGTTTGTTTGTTTTTTTTAAAGGGATAGGGGCTATATTGCCCCTGCTGGCTTTGACCTCCTGGGCTCAAGCAATCCCTATGCCACCATGCTTGGCTTGGTTTTTTCATTTGTGTAATTTCATTTGAAATTAGGAAGTGTGAGTCCTGATTTGTCTTTTGATCATTGCTTTGGCTCTTCAGGGTCATTTGAGATTCCATATGAATTTTAGGATAAACTTTTCTGTTGCTGCGTAAAAGTTGTTGGAATTTTGATAGGAATTGTTTTCACTCAGTAGATCACTTTGGATAGTGTTGACATTTATTGATAACTAAGTTTTGCAGTCCATGAATGTGGGATTTTCCTTTTCTGATTTTTCATTACTGTTGTATAGAAATGTGTCCCATTTTTGTGTTTTGATTTTGTATCCTGCAACTTTTTTGAAATCATTTATTCTAACGGTTCATTTATGGAATCGTTGGGTTTTTCTGTGGGTTCATGTGATCTGCAAAGAGAGATAATTTTACTTCTTTTCTTTTCAGTTTATTTTTCTTGCCAGTTAGGCAAGTTAGAGCAATTGCTCTGACTAGGACTTCCAGTGATATGTTGAGTAGAAGTTGTGACAGTGGTAACCTTGTCTTGTTTCTGATCTTAGAGGAAAAGCTTCCTTTTAGTCTTTCATTATTGAATATGAGGTTAGCTGTGCATCTGGAGAGTTCTAGTTCCTCTGGCACTGACAAGATATCCCTTTACCTTTCTGGCTCTGGGGTGGATATAATGGAATAGGTTGGAAAGTTTGTGTTGGTTAGGAATTAAGCTGCCATCCTAAAATAATTGAGGCTATTAAATTATTTTTTGCTGGCTCGGCGCCTGTGGCTCAACGGGCTAAGGCGCCAGCCACGTACACCTGAGCTGGCGGTTTGAATCCAGCCCGGGCCCGCCAAACAACAATGATGGCTGCAACCAAAAAAAAAAAAAATGGCCAGGCGTTGTGGCAGGCGCCTGTAATCCCAGCTACTTGGGAGACAGAGGCAGGAGACTGGCTTGAGGCCAGGAATTGGAGGTTGCTGTGAGCTGTGATGCTACGGCACTCTATCCAGGGTGATAGCTTGAGGCTCTGTCTCAAAAAAAAATTATTTTTTGCTGAGTGTATGCCCTTTGTGTTTTGTGTTAAGGAAGGATATGATGGTTGTATCCACTCTGTTCCTTATGCTTTTAGGTACTGTTATGACTGGGGAAGGAAAACTGGCATTGTGTACTATGGTCCCCTCTCCTTGTTAAAATCATGCAATCTAAGAGCTTATTATTAGTTGGTGGCTCATCTTATCCCCTAACTACATCTTACTCTGTCAACATTGCTAGATTTTGCTGTCAGGGTCTTCTACCTGATGGTTGGTGATGTCTTTGGCATTCAGAGCTTCAGGTGTGATTTAAGTCCCAAAATCTTGATCTTCAGTCTAGGTGCTATTGTAAAGTGTTTTGCATATACTTTTGCTCTGTCCCTTTCCTTCTTTCCCTGGCCATGAGAATTTTTATTTGTACTCCTCGTGGGCTACTCATTAATATCAGCGAGGTATCATCCAACCTTCTACTTGGGCTACCAGCATTTCTGGAGCTGAGAGTAGAGGAAGAGTGCCGTAAGTCTCAATAGTATATAGTTTGATCATACACAAGATGTGTTTCTAAAATTGTGGTTGCTGGACTGGTACAACTCCTGGATGCTGGAGTGGTACTGCTCTGTGATCTATTAAGAATTGGGTCTCACAGCAGGAGGTGACTGGGCAGGTGAGCAAGCGAAGCTTCATCTGTGTGTACAGCTACTCTCCATCATTCTCATCACTGCCCGAGTTCTGCCTCTTGTCAGATTCCCCTTATCCTCCCATCCACAGAAAAATTGTCTTCCATAAAACTGGTCCATGATGTCAAAAAGGTTGGGAACTGCAGTTTTAAAACATAAATTGACCTCACATACAGTTGGTAAATAGAGGGAAGATTTTGTTGTAATGGAACATCTTGATCATATGAAGTCCCCCCCCCTCACATTAATGTTTACAGATCTAGAGAAACCTTCTTGAGATTAAAGGGAGACCCTAGATTGCTGTGGAAAAAAAACAACAAAACAGTAAAAAAGCTGAGATTCCTTAGAAATGCCTTGTTGTCATGCATACAATGATTGGTTTGGTGGCTGCAAGGACTCTTAAGTTTTCTTCTTTGTAAAGCTATATGGGAAAGTTATATGCTGAACAAGGTGAAAGGCATAAAAATGATGAATTCATGAGCATGGTTTTTTTTTCAATTTTTAATTTGTTGGGAAGCAGTCTTTTAATTAGAACTGAATGTTCTTAAGCATCTTCTTATCAAAAGAGGAAGCATGGCTATTAGCTGGAGACACCATCTTCCAGTTAATTCACACAAAGGGAAAGAGAAAAGATACCCAATGCATGGTCTCTAGGCCTTTTAGAAAACACAGAATTGTTCCTTTGGTCACATACCTACAAGAAAGGTGATAGTATAGAAATCAAAGGAATAGGTACTGTTCAAAAAGGTATGCTACACAAATGTTACATGGTAAAATGGGAAGAGCCTTGGCTTTGTTGTAAACAAACAAGTCAAGGGCTGGGTGGCGCCCATGGCTTAGTGGGTAGGGTGCCAGCCACATGCACCGAGGCTGGCAGGTTCAAACCCGGCCTGGGCCTGCTAAACAACAATGATGACTGCAACAAAAAAAATAGCCAGGCATTATGACAGGCACCTGTAGTCCTAGCTACTTGGGAGGCTGAGGTATGTGAATCGCTTAAGCCCAAGAGTTAGGTGGTTGTGAGCTATGATGCCATGGCACTCTACCAAGTGCCAAGTGTCACCCTCTACCAAGGGTGACATAGTAAGACTCTGTCTTTTAAAAAAAAAAAAAGGCAAGGGAAAGATTCTTGCTAAGAGGATTAATGTTCATTAATGTTCATATTGAGCATATTAAGCACTTTAAGAGCTGAAATAGCTTCCCGAAGTAGTGAGGGAAAATGATCAGAAAAGGAAGGAAATTAAAGAGAAAGATACCTGCGTTCAGTTGAAGTGCCAGCTTATTCCACCCAGAGAAACACACTCTGTGAGGCCCAGCAGAAAGGAGCCTGAGCTGCCGGAACCTATTCGCTATGAATTCATGGCATAATAGGTATGCCACATATCACCTGTGAGAACCAGTAGGCAGGGATGTATTGTCCTGGAACCTATTCACTGTGAATTCGTGGTGTGATAGGCAATGAGCCACCATGCCTGGTTATTTTCTTCTTCTTCTTTTTTTAGTTTTTAGTAGAGACAGAGTCTCACTTTATTGTCCTCGGTAGAGTGCCGTGGTGTCACACAGCTCACAGCAAAATCCAACTCCTGGGCTTAGGTGATTCTCTTGCCTCAGCCTCCCGAGTAGCTGGGACTACAGGCGCCCGCCACAACACCTGGCTATTTTTTTGTTTTGCAGTTCTGCCAAGGCTGGGTTTGAACCCACCACCTTCGGTATATGGGTCTGGTGCCCTACTTGATGAGCCAGAGGCGCTACCCTTCTTTTTTTTTTTTTAAGAGAGCAGTCTCAGTATGTTGCCTAGGCTGCTTTTGAACTTCTAGTTTCAAGGGATCCTCCTGCCTTGATGGCCTGAGTTCCTGAGATGATAAGTGTGAACCACTGTGCCCAGCCTTAAACTTTTCTTTTAATATCAGCCCCCAAGTAGAAATAGTATGCATTTTGTTCATCAGAAATAACTTTTGGATAATGTGTTCTATTCCTTTTGTGTATTGCTTTAATTTTTAGGAAATAATGTATGTTATTTTAAAGGTCAAATGGTTTTACAAGGCTTGTAACAAAAAAGTCGCTGTTGCCCCTTCTTTCCTTGAGGTAAAATTACTGTATTTTATCTGATTCCTCCCCCCACCCTTACCCCTATCTTTTACTTGTGTCTAAACAATAAGATTATAGGGTGAGAGAGGTGGCTCACACCTGTAATCCTAGCACTCTGGGAGGCTGAGGAGGGAGGATCCCTTGAGTTCAGAAATTCAAGCCCAGTTTGAGCAAGAAAGTCATTTGAAACCAGGAGTTTGAGGTTGCTGTGAGCTAGGCTGATACCATGACACTCTAGCCTGGGGCAACAGAGTGAGACTCTGTCTCAAAAGAAACAAAAAAGAGGAGTGTGTGTGTGTGTAGGTATATATATATATGTATGTATGTATAAAAATTGAATATTTAGGATGAGAAAATAAACAATTCAGATAATTTTAAAAGCTGACTGATATCATAGACATTGCAAATCTAAAAAAATAACAGTATAGGGGCTGCATCTGTGGTTCAGTGAGTAGGGCGCCGGCCCCATATGCTGGAGGTGGCGGGTTCAAACCTAGCCCCGGCCAAAAACTGCAAAAATAAAATAAAATAATAAAATAAAAATATTTATTAAAGAAAAGAAAAATAACAGTATAGTAAGAACTTCTAGAGTTGACAATCTCCCTACATTGATTCCCTCAAGTAGGCCCTAATTTTCATAGGCCAGACATGCCCCACGTGTGCATACGGTATAGCAGCCTTAGTTCCTTATGTTTACCTCTGAATGTTGACTAGTTTGCTATGGTACCTTGGGTAGTCCACTTATACAGGTTCTATTGTACTTTTAAAAAGCAAAGTGCCCAAGACATCTCTGTAATGCTTTTTCCTGTGTATGTTTTGGCTATATACTCTTTTATCACCTCTTCATATGGTGTTGGCTATGTACATTCCTGACGAAGAGAGAAATTCTGTTTGATGAATGAATATTAAAGCCCCCATTTACAATTTTTTTTTTTTTTTTTTTGAGACAGAGCCTCAAGCCAGCTCGAACCCGCCAGCTCAAGTGTACGTGGCTGGTGCCTTAGCACGTTGAGCCACAGGTGCTGAGCCCCATTTACAATTTTGTACATGAAAAGATCACATTTTCCTACAGACTTTTATTTCTGTCCGTTTCAAATCCATTTTTTCTCCGTTGTTAAAATACCCCTAGTGCCAAGCATTATACTATAATACAAAAGAGTAATCTTACAACATTTTCTGTTACACATTTTAAGCAGAACTTCTCAACCACAGCACTATTGACAGGCTCTCATCAGGAGGCATAATCATCCTATAATGATTATAGGGTACTTTGATATTGTCATACACTTCTAGTTCTGCACCTCTGTTTCACAATGAAGGTGAGTTATCCCACTAAGTGACAGGGAGGAGTATTCCTGGAAGCCATTCCTGGAAGCTAGCAGTAATCTACTATACATAGAAATAACCTGAAATCACATAAATATATCAGGAATATATCCCCCAACTGAATATATCCCCAATTCACCTTCCCTGGATTTCAAAATTGCAGAGAATATCTAACACCATGTGAAGTGCAGGGTGACAGAGGAGAAGTCTGGAGTAGAAAGAAACAGTGTGGTTCATTGATCAGCCTTTGACAGACCGCAGCTGGAGAAGGGGCGAAGTTAATTAAAAGAAGTTTAGAGATGTGATTGGTGTGGAGCCAGTGAATAATTCAGGCCAAGAACTAGGATTTTTAAGGCCAGAATAAAAGGAACATCCAGACTGGGGTTAGGAGTCTTGCCTATAATCGTAGCACAATGGGAGGCCAAGGTAGGATAGCTTGAGCTCAGGAGTTCCAGACTAGCTTGAGCAAAAATGAGAGCTCATCTTTACTAAAAAATAGAAAAATTAGAATGTTATGATGGGTGCCTGTAGTTACAGTTACTGGGGAGGCTGAGGCAGGAGGATCGCTTGAGCTTGGGAGGTTGCCATGAGCTAAGGTGATGCCATGGCTGTAGTGTGAGCAATAGGGTGAGACTCTGTCACAGAAAAAAATAAATAAATAAATTTTCTTTTTTTGTTTGTTTTTGAGACAGAGTCTCATTCTGTTGTCCTTGGTAGAGTGCAGTGGCATCATAGCTCACAGCAACCTCCAACTCTTGGGCTTAAGCTATTCTCTTGCCTCAGCTTCCCGAGTAGCTGAGACTCAGGTGCCGGCCACAATGCCTGGCTATTTTTTGTTGTCGTTGCAACTGTTTGTTTCAGCTGACCGGGTCACAGACACTGCCCTTACATTCTTTCTTTTTTTTTTGAGACAGAGCCTCAAGCTGTCACCCTGGATAGAGTGCTGTGGCATCACAGCTCACAGCAACCTCTAATTCCTGGGCTCAAGCGAGTCTCTTGCCTTCGCCTCCCAAGTAGCTGGCACCACAGGCGCCCGCCACAATGCCTGGACATTTTTTGGTTGCAGCTGTCATTGTTGTTTGGTGGGCCTGGGCTGGATTCGAACCTGCCAGCTCAGGTGTATGTGGCTGGCGCCTTAGCCCGTTGAGCCACAGGCGCTGAGCCTGTTTGTGTATATTTAGATATACTTCACTGTGCTGTTAGCCTTGCCTACAGGATTCAGAACAGTCACATGCTGAGCTGGTGTCTAGCCCAGGGGCAGCAGGTTGGACCATACAACGTAGTCGTGTGTGACTGCATTGTCCAGGACTGTGTAAGGACACTCTGTGATGGTCACACTCTGAAGAAGACCCCTGACATGGCATTTCTCAGACCTTATCACGATGGTTAATCAATTTGTGACTCTTGTTACCCATCAATAAAATTAAAATATAAAAAATAAAAATAATACCCTCATTATAATGAAAAATTGAATTTTAATTTTTGATTGTGAAGGTGGAATAGAGTCTGGTCTCCTTTCCCATAAAGGATTTCCTGGAGTACAGAGCCTCACTCTCCAAAGTTTTTTCTCTAGGTCACTGAGAAAGGGTTGGTACATTTTTTTATTTTATTAATTTTTTAAATTTTCTTTCTTAAACAAGAATTTTAGAAGCAAGGCAAGGAGATTTTGCCTGTGAAGGACAGGACCCTGAGGATCCAGGGCCCGGGCAGGCTGGCTGGAGCTTTGTAGAAAAAAGAAAGGATGGCCTTTGGATTCAGCCTACAGCGGTGCCCTTCCTGAGAGGATGCAGGCTCTGGGGCTCGTGACAGAGCACGGCGTCCCTCCCAGCCCCTCATCCTTCTTCCAGGCCACCTGGGGCAGGGAACCGCGGTGTGAGTGGCCATCCTGTGAAGATCCTGGTCTCAGGTGAGACCTGGCAGGTCTGTCATTGTGCCAGGCTCACAGAGCTGAGTCCTGAGGCTGTCAGAGTCCCTCTGGGACACCTGTGGTTATGCAAGACATCATCACTGTCCTTGTATTGTGGTAAGAACTGAAAGCCATGGCCCTTGGGCAACTTGCCAAAAATCACCAAGTCCGCACATAGTGGAGTCAATGCCTGTCCACTCGGTCCTGTCCGGAATGCACTGGCCCCAGTGCGCCTCCCACTCTGTCCCTGTTTCTGAGTTTCCTTCCTCATGGAGGACACAGCAATTCAACCTCTCTGTGTTCCTCTGCAAGGCCTGTGCCAGCCCCCTGGGCTGTGGCCCACCGCTGGGGTTGTCCTTATCCCCTGTGTGGGACTTCTCATCTTTTTCTGCAAATAACTAAGCTTTTACTTTACCGAAGAATGTTCTTTGTGGAACTTCTTTTTTCAACCAGAAAATGCTACCTAAAACCTCCTGGAAAATTCCTCGTTATTTCAGAAACACCACTGCTCTTCCGTTGACTCAGCACTTTGGTCCCGTTTTCAAGTGTGGATTTCAGACCCTTGTCTAAACCCTCATCGTTTCATTGAGGAACTGAAATAGAGATGGAGGAGAAGCATTGTGTAATATTAAACTTCGTCACGGCTCTCTTCAAGAACACTTTCAGGGATCCCGAGTGTTTTCAAGGGAATCCCTTTGACGTCAGGTCCACTTATAGGTTCGTCACTGGGTATTTTCAAGGATATCTCCAACTCTGGAGAAGAGAGGTGAGTCAAGGCTGGGAGAATTCAGCAAGGGTGTCAACAGCTGAGGAGCGAGCAGGGCTGAGGGAATTCCAGTCCCGGCTCGTCGCCTGTCGCTCCCACCATCCCAGAGAAATGCTAAGAATCCCCACACAGCCCACTCTTCAAAATGAGATGCAATATACCTGAGAGCACTTGGAAAATTCTAAAATTGACCTGGCTCTAGAAATGTAGGGGTCTTCTTTCCTGGACATAGTAATATGGCTTGAGAGAAAAAGACCTTTGGTCAAGTATGTTTAGAAAATAGTAAATTATTCTCTCCCCTTGGAGAGTGTCAATACATTTTAATGGATTAAAGGCTCCCCTAGGTCCTGCAAGAAAGAGGTCTTATTTAATTCTGTGTAACTTACTGTTTCTCAGCTGTTTTTCCCCCTTTCTTTTTAGCTGCCCCTGGGAACTGCTGTGAGCCAAGCTCTTGGAGGGCACATGAAGTTAGAGGGAGGACTTTTCAGTATTTATTTTGGCTTCTTGTTTACTGATGCTCAGGTTTATTCTGGATACAAGAGGTCTCTAGACACCGAGTTATAGATCAGTGAGGTGGTGGTGTGCTTTATTTTATACACATTCATATACAAGCACATGCGTGTGTTTACATCTGTACCGTCTATACACACGTGCGTGCATACACACACGGAAGAATGCCTCATTTTATTATGTATCACTTATCCTTCACGGTTATCACATTTTTTACAAACTGAAAGTTTGCAGAAACCCTGTGTCAGGCAAGTCAATGGGCACCATTTTTTTAATTGCACGTGGTCACATAGTTTAGTGTCTCTGCTGGTAATTCTCACAGCATTTCAAAATTTTGTCCTTATTATACCTGTTGTGGTGATCTGTGGTCAGCAATCTTTGATATTGCTGTTTGTTTTGGGGAGCCATGAACCCCACCTACTTAAGATGGTGAACTTAATCGATAAAGGTTGTATGGGTTCTGACTGCTCCACCGATCCCCTATTCTCTTTTCTTTCTCTCTCTTTTCAGGCATCCCCCTGTTCCGTGAGACATACAATTGAAATTGGGCCAATTAATAACTCTGTGATGGCCCCTAATTATTCAAGTGAAAAGAAAAGTTGCACCTCTCTCACTTTAAATCGAAAGGTAGAAATGATTAAACTTAGTGAGATAAGCCCGAAGCTAGGCCTCTTGAGACAAAGAGTTAGCTAAGTTTTTAACACAAAATAAAAGTTCTTTAAGGAAATGAAAAGTCTTATTACTCTAGTGAATACACCAATGATGAGAAAGGAAAGGAATCTTAATGCCAGTATGGAGAAAGTTTGAGTGGTCTGGATGGAAGATCAAACTGACCACAACATTCCAGTAAGCCAGAGCCCAGACCAGAGCTAAGGCCCTAACTCTCTTTAATTCTCTGAAGGATGAAAGAGGTGAGGAAGTGGCAGAAGAAAAATTTAAAGCTAGCAGAAGTTGGGTCATGAGGAGGTTTAAGGAAAGAAACCATTTCCATAAAATTAAAGTACAAGGTGGAGCAACCAATTCTGATGTAGAAGCTGCAGTAAGTTATCCAGAAGATCTAGCTAAGATCACCAATGATGGTGACTACATAAAACAACCGATTTTCAATGTGGCAAAACAGGTTTCTATTGGAAGAAGATGGCATCTAGGTCTTTCACAGCTGGAGAAGTTACTGCCTGGTTTCACATCTTCAAATGCAAGGCTGACTCTCTTGTTAGGGGCTACTGTACCTGGTGACTTGAAGTTGAAGCCAATGGTCATTGACTGTTCCGAAAATACATGGACCCTTAAGAATTATGATAAATTGACTCTGCTTATGCTATAAATGGAACAAGAAACCTGGATGTTAGCACATCTGTTTACATTATGGCTTACTAAATATTTTAAGTCCACTGTTGAGACCTACTTCTTAAATAAAAATATTTCCTTTTAACATATCATTGCTCATGGACCATGAACCTTATCACCTCAGAGCTCTGATGGAGATATATGAAGAAATTCATATTGTTTTCATGCCTGATAACACAACATCCATTCTGTAGCTCATAGCTCAAGGAATAATTTTGACTTTCAAGCTTTATTATTTAAGAAATACAGTTTTTAAGGATACAGTTGCCATGGATAATGATTCCTCTGTTGGATCTGGCACAGTAAATTGAAAACCTATTGGCAAGAATTCTGGATGTCATGAAAAACATTCATGATTCATAGAAGGAGATCAGAATATCAACATTCATAGGAGTTTGGAAGAAGTTGCTTCCAACTTTTATAGATGACCTTGAAGGGTTCAAGATTTTAGTGTAGAAGTGACATGCAGATATGGTGCAAACAATTGGAGAACTCGAATTAGAAGTGGAGCCTGAAGATGGGACCGAATTGCTGCTAAATGGTGATCTAACTTTAATGAATGAGGAGCTGCCTCTTATGGCTGAACTAGTTTCTTGAGATGGAATCTGCTCCTGGCGAAGATGCTGTAAGCATCATTGAAGTGACAGTGAAGAACCTAGAGTATTGCATGAACTTAGTGGATAAAGCAGTGGCAAGGCTTGAGAGGATTTACTTTAATTTTGAGAGCATGAAAGAAGTTCTGCTCTGAGTAAAATACTATCAAACAGCATCACATACTACAGATAAATCTTTCATGATAGGAAGAGTCCATTGATGCAGCAAAGTTCATTGTTGTTTTATTTTTTAATAAATTGATGGAGCCACCCCAACCACCCCAGTAAATGCTATCAAAGCAAGACCCTTCACAAATAAACATCAACATCAAAGCAAGACCCTTCACAAATAAAAAGATTACAACTTGCTGCAGGCCAAGGTAATTGTTAGCCTTTTTAATCAATAAAGAGTTTTTTAAATTAAGTTATGCACATTTTGCATTTAGACATAATGCTATTGCACACTTAATAGACTACAATATGGTGCAAACTTTTATATGTACCAGGAAACCAAAAATTTTTGTGAGGCATTTCATTGTGATGTGATATTTGCTTTATTATGGTGGTCTGGAACTGAAACTCCAATATCTCCCACACATAGATACACAGATACATTTCTATAATGAGATGGAAGTGTTTTGCCAGACTCAGATAAGTCATATTCGTATTGCTTAACAAAGGTCAAGTTTGAATCAACCTTGCAGAAAGTATTTCTCTCACAAGGTCCCAAAGCTGCAGATGCTGGCAGTGGTATAGAGAGAGAAGAACACTTATGTACTGTTGGCGGGATTGCAAACTAATACATCTTTTGGAAAGAAGTAGGAAGAGTCCTCAAAGAACTAAAAGTAGATCTTCTGTGTGATCCCACAATCCCAGTACTAGAGTATCTACTCAGAGGGAAAAAAAATCCTTTTATTGTAAGGACTTTCTTATTCAAATGTTTATAGCAGCTCAATCCACAATCACAAAGTCATGGAAACTACCCAAGTGCCCATCAACCCATAAATGAATTAACAAACTGTGGCATATGTATGCCATGGAATACTATTTAGCCATAAAAAGTTGGAGACTTTACACTTTTTGTATTTACCTGGATGGATTTGGTGATAAACTTAGTGGATAAAGCAGTGGCAAGGTTTGAGAGGATTTACTTTAATTTTGAAAGAAGTTCTGCTCTGGGTAAAATACTATGGCTTTCCTGTGTGTTTTCCCCAAATGTCAGCAATTTCTGTACTACTTAGGAGAACTGCTAAGTAAAGTATCTCAAGAATGGAAAAGCAGGCATCCACTTCCTCAATATTGTGTTGAAACTAGCAGATCAACCACTGTGGATCCACACAAGAGAAAAAACACAATTATATCCAAGAAGGAAGGAGTAGGGAAGGGAGTTAGGAAAGCTTCCGCTTCACAGGTACAATGTATGTGTATATGGGTGAAGCCCTGGGTGAAGGACTCAACTGCAACTTGGACTTTACCTTATAAACACAAACAATGTACCCCAATCATATGCACTTTTATGTTAATCTGAAAGAAAAAGAGATTCACATATTATACTGCCAAAAACAAAGTATTTCTCTCCTAAAGTCTTGTCCAGGTGCACCTTTTCCCTAAAGAAGTAAAACGGTCATCATTTTTAATAATTCTTTCTTCTTTGGAAAAATTATGGGTATATTTTCAATTCATAGCTACCAACTGTCCTTCATATCTTTGCACTAACATTTATATGTAAAAATAGAGCTTCTTAGAGTTTTAGAGTTGGAAGAGGTCTTAGAGATGGTCTTGTCCAGTGATTCTCAACTCCCAACCATGTTCTAGCACGATTAAGAGAATAAACTTGGGAGTGGAAGCTGGAGGAATTTAAAAAAATCTACATTTCTCTCTAACTTAATTCCTACTCCTCAATTATTACAGTAGTAAGGGCCCTCTGCCCAGTGGGAGCTGCCACGCCCCTAGGTGACTGGGTGCAGGAAAACATTGCACTACACATCATGTCCAACCCCACATTTTACAGATGAAGATAATGAGCCTTGAAGGTTCAGTGATATCTTCAAAGTCACACAGCTTGGCCTAGAGGCAGGCTGTTGATTATCAATCCACTACTTTTTCTCCCTGTGTGTTTTCCCCAAATGCCAGCAATTTCTGTATTACCTCTATAATTTATGTCATATCATATACCCTATCCACCATCATATTCTTCATCATTTTAAATATAGCTTGACTTCTATGTGCAAATAACTTATAAAAGAAATTTTATATCCCTCTCTGTATGGAAATGTAAAAATCAGTTTCACTTGCCATGAAAAAAAGTTAACACAAAAACAAATGCAATGAAAAGATTTATTAAATTTTAACTAGATAAATTTGCCTATTAAAGGTTCTGAGTGAGAAGATATCCTATTAAAAAATGAGATTATTAAGTTATAAAGATGTTAAAGATATACTGGCCCCCAAACAGTGACACTCTTTTTTTATGTAATCAAAAAGGCTGAGTGAGAATTACAAAGGAGACAACATTCTCCCAATGTAAGTCCAGGCAGTAACCCCCTGCATGCCCCCCACACCCTGTCACGTTCTCTCAAGTTCTATCAGGGAGTAATCTGTGTCCCATTTGGTAGGAGCTGTTCCCCCAAGTGGAGAGCCTTGTCAGGCAAATCAGACCTCGGTTTGTACCCAGGCTAATTATAAAATTGTAGACTTGGTGGCAGTTAGACTACACCATTGGAAAGAACAAGTGGGAAATTATATGTATTTATATATATATTTGCCATATGTGTACTAGAAAAACTCAAAGCACAGTGCTTGTTACAAGGCAGAAACCCAATAAATATAGTAGAACCTCCATAGTTGATCACCTCCTTTCACTGACCACCTCCTTTTTTTTTTTTTTTTTGAGACAGAGTCTCAAGCTGTCACCCGGGATAGAGTGCTGTGGCATCACAGCTCATAGCAACCTCTAATTCCTGGGCTCAAGCGAGTCTCCTGCCTCTGCCTCCCAAGTAGATGGGACTACAGGCACCCGCCACAACACCCAGCCATTTTTTGATTGCAGCCGGCATTGTTGTTTGGCGGGCCTGGGTTAGATTTGAATCTGCCAGCTCAGGTGTACGTGGCTGGCGCCTTAGCCCGTTGAGCCACAGGTGCCGAGCCACTGACCACCTCCTTAAGATGACCTAATTTTCATAGACTGGACATGTGCCACATGTATGTTATCAGTATGTTGCGTGACCAGGTTATCAGTATGTTGCGTGACTGGTGACCGGAGACGCAAGGGGCTATAGCTTTGCCTCAGGTGTATGTCTGCACTGCAATGTTCAGAAGCACAAGAAACATGCTACAAGCTCTTTTTGTGGCAAATAACTTCTTAACTTTATTGCTCACTACCTTATATACTTTTGCAGTCATGTGCACACTTAAATCTGTGATTTACAATATTCATTATTTGACTTAAAACAGCATAATACTCTTCTACTTTTAGGTCTTAAAAAATCTACATAAAAATAACAGAGACAGAGCTGTAGGAGAACTATTTCCTCAGGTACTTAACAAGTTAACCTTAAATGGGTCTTTGACTTTGTTTCTTCACAGTGCTAAGATCTTTAGGCATTTGACAAAATGTAAAGATGTTTTGTCAACCTCTGGACCAAGCCTCCAGGCAAGAACCTAGGAGACAATGGCTGCAAAAACTTCAAAGTATCTGTTCCCGGATGACCAGAAAACAGTCTTTGTGTTTGCCTCATTGTTGCCCAAATCTATTGCTTTTTCTGTGAAGGTAAAAGCCAGTTTAACCCATTAGTGGCTTACTCAAATGAGAAGTAAATGAGACATACATGTGGGGATTTCTAACCCCACATTGGTCCTCAGGGAGCAGCAAGCTTTGCCCAGGCAAACTCGTGACTTGACTGATCATGAGTCTTTTTCTCACCCAAGACCAAGAGGAGGAGTCGAGAGACAGAAGGAGGGGAGTCAGAGAGTGCGGCGCACATTCCACACATGCACACTGCAGCCCAGGA